>VMTU01000392.1:0-102459 GCA_016759055.1 Paramecium bursaria | reverse complement strand
TTAATTATTGAGTACTCTTGAGTTTATATTGGCAAACCAAACTATACTATATTCTGAATAGGAAGTATCTATTATTCTAACACATCTAAAAGATTTATTTGACTATATTTATTCAGTGTTATTTAATTATCCTCAACTGAAACATCTAACAAAAGCATCTTGAGTGTAGAAGTAATTATTTGATATATAATCCCAAACACAAAATTCTCTTGAGTAAAGTATGTTAAAATAAATGAGATTTGAAAATCATTTACTGGTTTTATTTCCAAGTTTGTTACTACTGTTTATAATTGAATTGTTTTGGTTGACGATGGAGTAATAATAACAATAATAAAAGTTTTCTGTAACTATTTGTATAATTCCTGAATGATAATTAGCTGATACTATCTCTCCACTTATGTTTTGTAATGATACATTTAATGTTTGAGTTGTATTTTATAATATGCTGTTAATATATGTTAATGTTTTTGCTTACGAAATCCATGATATTGAATTAGTATTTGTTTCTAAAAATACCAAATAAATAGTTTCCGATCCTAAAACTGGATAGCTTACTATCATATCACCAGTCTAATTATAATTTGATTGGTTGAATGGCTAACTGTAATTATACGAAAATTATATGATTGATTTCAATGTCGAAATATATAAGTATTATACATTATCTTGAATATAGGACTAACTAAATTGACTTCCCTCATCGAATTCTAAAAATTAATCAGATATTATTTGATTCAGCTAAATCTCCTGACATTCAGGACATGCCACTGAGTAATTTTAGACAACACCATTGAAATATTGATAAGGATTAATTTATATACTCGTGACATTAGTTAAGTTTGAAAAGTTCTATGTTGGTTATATATTCAAATAGGGTTATTCTATATTTGTTTAGATAGTAAAATTGATTTGATTTTAACTATTATTTAGTATTATTTAACTTGTTATGTTATATTCTTCTTATATTTGGAATTAGGGAAATAGTTATAGTTTATTATTATGAGGTATTTCGTATATACTATATATGCCACTTTTTATACTAACTACTAAATAATCTATTTATAAGATAGAATTGGATGTTACACTAAGACTTTCTGGACTACTACTAATCCAAATCGATTTGTATAATGCATTGATGGCAGATTATGTGCTTTAATATATGTTAATATAGTAGAGACTGTTATATTATGCTCCAATATAGAAGTATTTTTATGAATAAGCCATAATATCTGTTATGAATGTGTAACCAGTAACATTAACAGTCATGTTAAATACTTCTCCTAATTTAGTAACCTTGAACGAATCATAATAAACCAATGTCATATCTTTATCACTACCATAAAGAACATAGTACCCATCCAACAAAGGAAAAAAATATAAATTATCCGAATTATCACCAGGTTATTGCCAAGATGTGAAAAATGTAATTTATCCTTTATCAAATACATAAATGTTAATTTAATTATCAGCAACTACGAATATGTAATTTTAATCATACTTCATTCCACTTATATAATTAAGAGTTAATGAGTTATTTGCAAATAAACTAATATGACTTAGTGCCTATCTCCAATATTATTTTGCTCTTCATAGACAAGGCTAGTAATGAAAATAGTATTATAGAAGTTTAAATAATAGGATATGTCATACATTTTTGAGCTCATAACATTATTTAAATCTATTGTGTATGACAAGGCAGCGGACTCAAATAGGATATATTCATAGACTAGGATATCTTGACTTTAAAATACTAGAGTCATAATCGTACCATTAGCGTATTCAACAAATTATATTAACTAAGCAATACCAGTGAAAGAGGCTGATATGTTTGAAAGCATCTAATATTACTGTTAAATCAGTGAGTATTAATAAATTATAAAATAGATCTTATTTTAAATGATTTAAGCGATTAGTAATGAATTATAATTCTGAATGGCATATATATTCAAACTAACTGCCTAAGTCAGATTTAAAAAGTTATAAACGTTTGATATCATAGCATTGCCATTAATGTTAGAGCTCAAATAATAGGTTAGATTAGAACCTTCAGCATAATTTGTATTAATTTAATAATAGTAAATATTTAATGGACTTAATACTATTCCATCAAAATTATATGTAGTTGTACATATTTGATTAATAAATTCACTTAGTACATTTACATAGATTGTTAAATTTTATACAAATTACTAAGTAATTTAATTATAGTAATTAAGTGTGATATTGCCTGATTGAGTAGGTTTATTGTTGAAGATGTAATAATCTAGTAGTTGATATAATTAAATTCCATAAGTGTTAATGTTAATTAGGATATTTTATTATCTATTATATAATTTTAAATTTGGTAAAACATACTAATTATATTGATAGAGTTGTAGATTATCACCTTGTTAAGAGAATGTGTATGTAAATACAGATTGATTTGTAGTTACATAGGTATATTCAAAATTACTTTAAATCTACCCCTCTTATATGCTTACAGGGAACTAAACCTATTATATTGGAACAAATTGTGACTCGAATGCCAATACATTCAAAGTGTAATTGTTAATCAGATATATTAAGACATTTTATGTTAATTCTAATACTAGCATATTCAACCAATTAGAGTTATTCTGATAAGCATAAGTAGTTTAATATTATTAGTATTGATATAACAAGTAATTGAATTGCAATGCGAATATCTCTTGAAATTGGGTTATTTATATCTACAAAAACTATGCATTGTAACTCCAAATCTGTTCATATTGGGAATAGGTGTTATTCTCCAAATAACAATAATAAACTAATGATTGATATTGCATAATGTATATAAAATACACATTGTAATATTCTATATAGTCATATTGTTGTATTTCTACACTAATCAACTATGACTGATTCACAAATATCTGTGTGTTTGTTACGATTGTTTGTGATTGATTATAATTATACAATATGACATTGTTGTTAGTTGTATTTATGCAATTCACAATGATTGTCATATAATCTATTATCTATATTTATTAGCAATCGATGCCAGTATTGCTAATATTGAATAGTATTTATTATTGATCTGTTGTGCCATTGTATTAATATTATATCAATGATATCTAATATTAAGTATTACCCTATTCTAATACAGCCAATATACTGTATTATTCTAACAAAGACACACTTAGTATGTTGGATGTATCTATTTATATTTGGTATATTACTTATTTTAGTGTTCAAGGGTCCTTGGATTAATCCACCTTAAACTTGAAATCCAAGATCTGGCTATGAGATATTCAAACCCTAGCCAAACTAATTCAATTATCGTCCTCCATAAAAAAACCGTTCTCCAGATATCAGATTTATTTAAACCTAAGCCTTTATTAGAATAATGAAACTAGCAAAAAGTATGATCATTTAATTTTACAAAAAATATATATAAAATAAAGTTTAAAGTCAAATTAATTAATCATCAGGTATGACATAGTTATATTATGAGGATTTGAACAACTATTATTAATAACACTTATTCATTTAACAATTCTGATAAATCATAATTTTTTTGGTTCAGAATTAAATATAAATATAAATGAAAATTATATCATTTTTAATAGCTCTTAAATTAGTGGAGAGTTAACTTCAGCTGAATTTGATTCAGGGACAGCCATTTTACTATAATATGGAAAAGTGGTTTGATACAAATGGATATGACTTATCGATAGTATAACCTGATTTAGGATTGTAAATATAAGGTGGCCTCACACAGGGGCCATTGAATACGAATATTGGTAATCATTTATTATCATTTAGATGCCAGCTTAATAGTGAGTACATCTTTACTTGAAGAATATAATTTGATTGCATTTCTTAAACAAATTGAATAACTTTATTATATTGGCATAGTCTAATACAATTATCAAGGAATATTCGGGACACCTGAAAATTTATTCAACATTTCGAGTGTCAATCAAGTATGCCAAGATTTGTAAATTTTGGATGATATGTTATTAGTCGTACATTGTATAAACACTAGCAACAATCAAATATAAATTTATAATTACAACAATAGCTATATTACAACATCATACTTCAATTTAAATAACACAAATTAGATAATATCAGTGAATATACAACAATATTTCAATATGGAATAGTATTCATTATACTTTGTTTATATAACGAAAATGACATCATTCATTTATGAGACAATTTTAATGAACAACATTTATTCAGATCCTTTATTGATATGGACTTATAATGCATAATTTTTGTAAATTTATATCTCCAAAAATTAAGAAAGTATTAAACAAATATTTATTTTTAGTCTTTGCCTTATAATTCAGTTACCTATTGTTTTAATATGATACCTATCAAATCAATTACACAAGACAAAACAATACAAACTGGTTAGCAATGACCGTACAATGTGATTATAAGGGAGATTTCTTAATATATTTAGTTAATAACTACACAATAACAGAATTATTCTTCTTGGATCAATTTTACCTAATCGATGAACAATACATGCCCATTCAGATTAAACAAGCTTAAATGTTGAGCACCTATAATAACATATATGTTTTAACACCCTAATACGTTTTGATATATGGATTTTAAGATTATGAATATCTGATATTCAGCTAATTCTCAAAGAACAATTTGATAAATGTTAATAATTTAATAAGTTCATAATAAAATCTGATCGTGTCCTTCACAGACACAGGAGTTCAAATATATTAGCTTTTAAATTACGCATTAGTATCACAAAATCCATAGGCTTCAGGATTTTTGTAAATAAATTACTATAACATTAATGGTACAGTAGCATTTAATGAAACTATGTATATTTACTTGCTCTCAAGTTATCAAAATTAAATAATGCCAACTGTTTATGGTTTATATGCAATGACATACACTCCAGAGAATAATTATTTCGTAAATTTTAACATAGGAGAATATTTTGTGGGGAGTAACATTTCATACTAACTTAACTCTACAGGTTTAAGTGGAGAAAACCAATTCTCTAAATTTCCTAGTAACGTTGAAGCAGTTGTGGCATGTAACTATTCCCTAGTGACTGCCTTAAATTAAATTAGTTCCTATTTACTATTATGTGGATAGAGTGATGAGATATAAGTCTCAATATACTAGTATCTGTAGTTCGAACCCAATGTTGTATAATAAATAGTCTTAAATACATCATTCTAAACAAACTGCTTTGCATATATAAATTTAGATAATTAAACTGGTATCTTCCTTGCCTTTTCATACTAGTCGATTTACGTATACTAGATTTAACTTGATCTATCTGTTGAATATCTTTATTCAATAGATTTAGCAAACATTACAGGAATAACTGCCTTTACAGTCCAAAACTATGTTGTTATAGATAATACTATATTTTTATAACTCAATCAGACTTACGCCATCCTGGGAATATATTTAGAATATTATCAAGTATTCGGATTTGGAAATCAAACTTTCAATTAATTGTCAGGTATCTCGTATGATTAAAATTATCTATTTACAACAAAAGGAGATATCCTTAATGTGTTTGTCTGGTATGATGATGGCTTACAATTTTACTAACAATATGAACCTAAAGAACTCAACACATAAATAAATTTGTTATTTGTTTATCCATTGATTGATGGCTTATTTATAATTACAGTGAATGATACAGATACTTAATTATTATATGTAGATAAATCCATCATGAAGACTGTGAATTTGGGATAGTCACTTCTAATACCAATAGACACAACGAATTTTACATTAAATTATTCCAATACAGCATACTCAAAAGTGTATTTTTACATCCATGTAATTCAAAATAATGAAAGCTATATCAATATATATAAATGCAGTAACCAACAAATTGGAGCACTATATTATTCTAAATGGATTAGTGTTATTCCATAAAACATTACAGCTACTTCTGATCTTATAATATAGATGGACTATGTGTGTTTTTGTGTGGGTGATACTGTGTATAAAATCATATAGATTCCCCATCATGATAGTGTTATTCAATTTCCAGATTTTAAGCTAATTCCACAATATGAGTACTCAAACAGCATAATATTGAAAAATTCATACACCTAGGTGCTATTTACACTTAATATAAGTATTAATCAATAATATATGTACCTTACAAATAACTATTTAAACACTACAATAAATGGAAATCTTTCAAATGGGACTTTGATTATAAATCCTTATGATTATTTTGATGGAGCCATTTAAAAATATGACTTGTCCTGTAATTAATGCTTAAACTTCTCATATTAGCCGATAATATAGAGCTCTTTTTTGTAATTAAATGCTTATGTCTAAGAATCCATTTATCTTCAATAAAATAATTCAATAATCCTGTATTTTAGCAATTTTTATTGGATCAACTATACATAAATTAATACTACAAATAGCTTTACCAATTAATCCTTAAATTTATCGACTTTAGTCTTATATTCTGAGAGTTATGTAATAATTGAAGAATTTTTAGAAATTAATACTAATTCAATATCTTGGGTAGTTGTTAATGAGAATTATTTATTAATTAGTTCCATTTTACCTAATAGTACTTAATAGATTAACACAACTTTATTAGAAGATTCAACTAATGTTGTTGATGTAGTTTATAATAATGGATTTGTTTAAGTCGTTTTAGAATATAGTTATTCTTGCTTTTATTACTAAATTATCAATTCATAAATAAGTGATAACCACTATAGTTAATTCCACTAATATTCAATAACAGGGAGGATTAATTTTTGCAGGATTAATAATCGAATAGACAGCTAATTATTTCATATTTGGGAAGTCTTAGCCAAACGAAAACTAATACAATAGGTTCCTTCATATTAAATGTTACTTAAGTGGGAAATACATCATTTGTGCTTAATTCATTCAATATATAGTATCTAGTATAATTTGCCTATTTCTAACAATACTTTCCAATTCAGAATATAATGCAATTTGGAAATGCAATATAATTGGATGGAATTTACATTGTTACATTAGCCTATACTAATGAAGTTAGTAGTGGAATAATTTAGTTAGAAATTAAAGATTATTAGGTTTTAAATTTATAGGAAAAATGCACACTTTAATTATTCACTCAAAAATTAGAAGACCTGTAAAATCTGATGGCTGTGAATTACAATTAAATAGCAATTATATAGGCTACTGATGAAAAAAGCGTGGAAAATATAATTTTGAGTTTATATTATGTTGATTAAACAAATTGCAATTATGAGTAGGTTATTCAACCCTACTCATACTTAGTAATTGATAATACTTAACTTATTGAATCAATAATGTACATCACTAATAATAGCTTATTAGTCAGCTCCAAAGATACAACATAAGTTTATGAAATTAATGAATTCATAAATGTTCAGTATAACTCATCCTAAAACTCATCAATTTAAATAACTGCTTTTAACAATTTATTCAACTAAAGCTAATTAATAAATATATATTACACATAAGCTTAATAAACTGTAATTGCTAAGCACTAATTAGCTTGGTATTGGATACTATTGATTACCTTAGTTTGTTTAATTGTGTTATCATTGTAATTTGGTACTTCTTTTACAGAAATAAGAACCAAGATAATTAGTACTAATCTTATAAGGAAGAAAATGAGATAGAGATTAAATTATCTAAAAAGAATGAAAATATAACATATCTTTGATATTAATAAAAAATAATTATTTAATTTAAGTCTCCAATATTCTTTTCATTATCTTGTCTTTACTCATTTTCAATATATAAAACTATAATAAAAAAAATAGAATCTATCAAAATTAATAAAGAAAGAACCATCATTTGTAAAAAATAGATATTTAAAAACTATAATATCAAAGAATTTATGAAATTAAAAAAGATTCATGATTTGTATATTAATAGATCATTAATTCAATTTCAATCCAGAAGAGGCTTTTATCTCTATTTCATTCTCATTATGATATTTATACTTGCCATCTTCGCTTTCATTCCGATAGAATTTAAAGTATATTCCAACTATGATGATTACAACTATAAAAAATGTTCCTATTGTAATTAATAGAATCCAATACCACTGTAAATGAGTAGATTTATTATCGTCATTGTTTGGCTCTGTATTATTAGGAGTGGTGTTATTAGGAGTTGTATTATTTGGTGTTGTATTATTTGGTGTGGTGTTATTGGGTGTGGTGTTGTTGGGTGTGGTGTTGTTGGGTGTTGTATTATTGGGAGTTGTGTTATTGGGGGTCGTATTGTTTGGTGTAGTGTTGTTTGGAGTAGTGTTATTGGGGGTAGTGTTGTTTGGTGTGGTGTTATTTGGGGGCGCAAACTACACAACAATGGATTGATTTGAGGAGCTAATACTATTGAATGCATTCAATACAATAGTGCTATTAACATCAGTCACATAGTTAATTTGCAAATATTAATTAACCTCATAAATGTAAGTGGAATCATTGTATGATAATAATAACTGATGAGAATTCAAAAAGTTGAGCTAAAATAAAAAACTGCTGCTAGATTCTAATATTAAATATGAGTATGGCTATATAGTTTGCCCATCAACACAACTTTCTTCAGAATTATAGTATAGCGATAGGAGTAGTTAAAATATCCCTTTGCCTTATTGAATATTCAATATAGCCATTAAGGCTCCATTTGAAGCAAATAAATTAGTAAATGATTACTAATAAGATGAATTCAATAATTAAAATTAACACGGTTCCTAAATATAAAGAAATCGAAGTCGATCAAATAATAAAAAGAGACTACCACTTTAAATAGAGGTTGTATAGGCTACCTATATACTTTAGTAATACATATCCCAAACAGGGGATCCAACCTATGAAATGCTTTAAATTGGGGATAGTTACTAGAATTTCAAAAGTTCTAATAAAGGCATATCGTTAATACCATTGACTATAGGAATTTTATCAACTGTAACATCTAACAGAAGTAATTAAACTGTATAAGCAACTGTTTAGTAAAATATTCCATAAATTACATTAGATTCATTTTAAAAAGTCCAAACAGGAGTAATTTACATAAAGGCTGAAGGTGAAATTTATTAATTTTCAATAATAGATATTAAATACTGACTTTGGTTTTAAATGTAGTAATAATAGCTAAAGTAATAATTTTGAGTAGTTATTTGTATGACTCCTTCCTAGTAACATGCAAATTAAATATCTGTAGTTATATTTTAAATTTAAATACTGACAGTCTAATTAGTTCCTTATAATATGCTATTTACATACGCAGTAGATTTATTTAACGACACCCACGATATTGAATTAGTGTAAATTTCCAGAAATATACATTCTATAAACTATGATGAGGCTATTGGATAATTTACTAACGTTTATCCTGAGCTATTTTAGGTAGAAAGATTATATTATTAGGATTAGTTGTATATGTACTAAATAAGAAACTTGTTATCGGCGATATACAGATACTCTAATCCATCTTAGAAATAGGCCAAACTATACTATGTTCCCTAGTCGAACTATAACGATTATTCAGAAATTAGTTGATTAATTGTTACTTCTTAACACTCTTGACAAGAAACTTGGTAACCCTCAATAGCTCCTGTGAAAAAATAATAAGGGTTTATCACAAAACTATCATTTGTAATATTATTTGATATATTAATGAATGAATTTTGGCTACTTACGTGTATAAAGGGTTATTCCACAGTGAACGACATATTAAAGCTGGTTTGCGAATAACTGTTATTGATGATAATTTGATTGTTAAAGTTATATGAGGATAATATCTGAAATTGAGGTAATATGACTAATTCAACATTATGAGGTATTTAAAAGATTTAAACAGTTGATTTTATATATAGTGCCACATAATCTACTCCTAAAATGGAGTTAGTTGTTACACTACTGGATGTCGGATTAGCTTCAAGCCAAATTGATTTATATAAAGCATTTAATGGAGATTGTGTACATTGATAAATATTTAAATATATGAGCCCATCATATTAGACAACAATATAAAAGAAATTGCTTGAATAAAAATAGTACAAATAATTAAAATTAAACGAATACCCTGTTACATTCACACTCATATTAAATACATTTCCAATATTCGCCGTTTTAAACATGCTCTTATCATAAAACACTAGTGTCATATCCTTATCTGTCCCATAAAGAACGTATGTTCCGTTCACTAAAGGAAACACATACAAATTAAGCTATGCAGAGTTAACACCTGGGACTTACCAAGTGTTAAGAGGAATTAATTACTCATCTTACCAAATAAAAGTTGTGACTTCGTTTGATTCTTAGGCAAAAACATAATTTCTATCGAATTTTAAATAACTTACATAATTATATAAATAAGTTCCATTTTAGTAAAATGTATAATTATCAACTCCAAAACCTATTATATAATAATATGACACACTCGCAAAAAATGCAGTCCCATCTATTGAAAAAAAGTGATTAAGGTTGATTTCCTTATCTGGCATGTAATTTGTCATATTTACTGTATATTTATAGATAGGCTACCAAAAAGGCTCATATTGAAAAACAACGATTTAAGTTACTTAAAATGCTAAGACTAATAATGTTCCATTTGGGTACTCGATAAATTCAAATTCATTAATTAGATCAATACCTTCTGAATAAGTACTTTGACCAACAGATGAGTAAGCCTCATCTTAGTACTGATAAACCTCAAAAACTATTTTAGAATTATCTTGAAATACTACCAGCAATGAATTATAATTCGTAAGTGAATACACCGCCAGTGACGTTCCAATAGTATTATTAAATATATTATTAGTCTAAACAACTTGATAGAGTCCATCATAACCTTACATAGAATTGTAATAGGACATATTATAACCCTCAAAATATGAAAGCCCAGTATAAAATTGATTATTTCCAGGAAGTATATACTACAAACCGTTGAAATTATAAACATTAGGGCATATTTAGTTGTTAAATGTTTTCTAAATGTTTATGTAGATGTAAAAGCTTGATGTGATCTATTATGTAATCTAATTATAATAATTAAGAGTGATATTGCCTGATTGAGTAGGTTTATTGTTGAAGATGTAATAATCTAGTAGTTGATATAATTAAATTCCATCAGTGTTAATGTTAATTAGGATATTTTATTATCTATTATATAATGTTAAATTTGGTAAAACATACTAATTGTATTAATAGAGTTGTAGATTATCACCTAGTTAAGAGAATGTGTATGTTAATACAAATTGATTTGTAGTTACATAGGTATATTCAAAATTACTTTAAATCTACCCCTCTTATATGCTTACAGGGAACTAAACCTATTATATTGGAACAAATTGTGACTCGAATGCCAATACATTCAAAGTGTAATTGTTAATCAGATATATTAAGACATTTTATGTTAATTCTAATACTAGCATATTCAACCAATTAGAGTTATTCTGATAAGCATAAGTAGTTTAATATTATTAGTATTGATATAACAAGTAATTGAATTGCAATGCGAATATCTCTTGAAATTGGGTTATTTATATCTACAAAAACTATGCATTGTAACTCCAAATCTGTTCATATTGGGAATAGGTGTTATTCTCCAAATAACAATAATAAACTAATGATTAATATTGCATAATGTATATAAAATACACATTGTAATATTCTATATAGTCATATTGTTGTATTTCTACATTTATCAACTATGACTAATTCACAAATATCTGTGTTTATTTTACGATTGTTTGTGATTGATTATAATTATACAATACCACATTATTATTAGTTGTATTTATGCAATGCACAATAATTGTCATATAATCTATTATCTTTATTTACTAACACACAACACTATCGCTACTAATGTTAAATAGTATTTATTATTGATCTGTTGTGCCATTATATTAATATTATATCAATGAAATCTAATATTAAGTATTACCTGATTCTAATACAGCTAATGTATTGTATTATTCTAACAAAGACACACTTAGAGTGGTGGATGTATCTATATATATTTGGTATATTACTTATTTTAGTGTTTAAAGGTCCTTGAATTAATCCACCTTAAATTTAAAAACCAAGATCAGGTTATGAGATATTCAAGCCCTAACCAAACTAATTCAATTCTCTTCCTCCATAAAAAAACCGTTCGCCAGATATCGGATTCACTTATAATTGTGACTTCGCTAAATATATTAAGATAGATAGGTAAGCGATCATAAAATATTTTAAATTAAAATGTCAAAGTTTATCATTCGTTTTCTAATTAATTTTTTCATGTTAAGAAAGATAGTGAAAATTTAAACTACTATTTCTTATAGTATGAGGGAATAAGTTTTGCCACATATTTATTAGGAGGCTCATATATTGATAATTTTTGTGTTTAATTCTTGAATAATATTAGGCAGTTAAAATCAGAAATAATTATTCTCAAAGTACATCAAATAGATTATGAATTTTATCTGATATCAAAGAAATAAAACATGAAAATCTCCATATATATACATAATGTGTAACTTATCAGCTCTAAGACGAGATGATAAATTTTCCTGCATTTACTAAATGACCTAATTAGTATAGATGATGAAATATAGACAAAATTACAAAAATATCAATATAATCATCAACATGTTAAGCAGAATAAACCTCAATGTATCATGCTAAAAAGGAAAAGAAAATAACAACTGTATTTATTTTTGGAATTCTTAAATACAAATTGTGATGAAATCATATTTGGAATTCATTAATTTTATTTTAAACCAAATCTTTTTTAAAACAAAACACCTCAATGAGACAGACAGAACAATAGCACGAGGATGTGAATGTTAAAGGGGCTGCTACAAAATAATGGGCAATAGTTTTTCAAAAGTACATGATGATTAGACTGGACGAGATATTATTCAGAAAATAATTGAGAATAGGCTTCAAGTAGCTTCTAGAAATAAAGCCCATCCAAAAATAACAACCAAATACCAGATCTACATTTTCAACCAATGAGACTTTATATTATACAGTATAGTTAGAAATCATAAGACCAAAAATAAGGGGAGAGGTTATATTCAACAAAGTTATCAATATATCAGATCTAAGAATTCCAAAAAAGAATGAAAATAAACTTTATATCAGTTAACCTTCAGATAGCATAACTTTGTTTGACCAAGAAAAACGTGAACAGGAGTCAAATACAAAAATATAGGATCTAAAACAGCTCATAAAACTCTAAAAATCAATGAAAGAGATCCCAATTGCTGATTAGAAAGCCAAACCCAGACAAAACTAGATAGGAATATATCCAATATTAGCGATTGTCTTAATGCTTTATATCTTATTTCTAACATTTTGAGATATATTTTATAAAACAAAATTTTTTTTTCTTGCTCGAAAATACTGGGAAGGGTGAAAATAACTATCAAAAAAAACATAACTTATAGTCTGTTAATGTAGAAAATATTATTTTTTGATATTAGTGTTTTAATAAGAATTCTTAGAAAATTCTGATAAAAATTAAATTTATTCATCGGTAATACCTCAAAACGATCAACATATGATCCTTTGGAAATAAATTTTATTCGATGCAATTTAGATAACGGATTAAAATAAATGTGATATAGATGTTAACAATATAGTATTTTTAATAAAATTTATTTCAAATTATGACGGATTAAAAGTATCAATAATCATTGTTAAATGAGAAGAAGGTCTTGATGATTTATGTCTCAGGAGCCATAGGAGCTGAGAAGTAAGAAGATCTTCACCATAAAGTTATTCGAGGAGCTTTGATTGAAAGAATAAAAAGCAATTATTATCTGTGTGATATTGAATATACTAATTTTCATGCAGAAGAAGGATATTTCATCACTCCTTTATCATCATAAAATAAGAGAATAATTTATCAGGTGATTGAGATGCATCCAATACAAGACTCAAGATAAACTGTAAAATATATTATATTCATAGACATACTAAGATGTTAGAGGAATAGCTGAGCTGATTCAATAGAATTATGAGAAATTCCATGCATTTGTCTTATTTTGTGGAATAGCTACAATTACCTACACTGGTTCAATATTGAGTTTTATTTTGGAGAATTTGAGAAAGCCTGTGATACTAACTGGTGCTTTGGTTCCCCTGTCATTCATGAGAAATGATGCATTCTCGAATATTTTAAATTCCTTAATATTGGCAGGACATTACGAAATACCAGAAGTTTTAATTGTTTTTGATAGTAAAGGATATCGAGCTAATAGATGCAGGTAACTTGATTGTTCATCATTTGATTGCATAGATAGTCCTAATTTTCCTGCCTTGGTTAATTTTGGAATAAATATTGAAATTTAATGGCAATATGTTTTAAGAAGAGGAGAGCAAGTCTTTAAATAAGGAGATGAAGTCTTGAAACTATCAGAAAACTTTGTTACAGATATCATAATCATGAAAATCACTCCATTCACCACAATAGATTAGCTTAGATATACTGTAAATATGCCAAATCTTAGATGTTTAATATTGGAATGCTATCATTTTGGAGAAATGCCTCACTCTCCAGAAATCTTACAACTATTCATTCATGCCTAAACTAACTTAAATATGATAATAATACTGATAACTCAATGTGTGAGATCAAATAGCTCAAGAGAAGATTTAACCATTGGATAAGCAGGTGTTGTCATCAGAAACGATATCACTCCTGAAAGTGCCTCTGCTAAAGTAGGGTATTTGTTAGGAAAGGGATATTCAAATCAAGTGATTAAGGAAAAATTTCACATGAATTTATAGGGTGAGATAGATTCAACCCAATAGAAGGAGAAGTTTGAGGGTAAGAGGTAGCATTTCATTCAAACCTTATCAGATTTACTTCAAAAAAATACTGGTGATGATCAAATGACATAGTGCATGGAGTTTATCAATCAATACGGAATCCCTAATCTAGGTTGTTATATGGCAAAAACAGGGAAACTGCCCTTGATTAAGGAAATTAAACAAATGGATGGAGATTTAAATATTCCAGATTTTGATAAAAGAACAATTTTGCATTTAGCTGCTGCAGAATACTAGCCTGATATAATCGAATATCTGATTTTAGAAGCTAAAGTTAATATAAATCCGGAAGACTACCTCGGTTATACGCCTATGTATGACATCTTGATTCAAAGAAACAAAAATATGTTATTCTTTTTCAAATAGCACGGAGGAGTCATAAAAGCTCCGAAAGATGTTTTAGTAGATTTAATATTAAGAACAGGAGATGAAGGGGACCTACACATGTTAGAATGTTTATTCTACGGAGGTATAAAGAACCTGAACGACTATGTTAATATAGATAACAGAAACATAGCTCACATGGCTGTGTTTGGAGGATAATTAAATATATTAAAATTCTTAAAACACACAGCCCATTTCGATTTCTCAGCCAGAGATAGATGGTATCATTAGCCACTCGATGAAGCAATCAAAATAAAGCATGGCCAATATCAGATACAAATAGAAAAGATTAATGAAATTATAGAATTATTATAATCGATTGGATGAGGATAAATTACATAAATTATTATTTATCTTCATTATATGAAGAAATTCACATCGGTCACATTGATTTTCAATAAGACGAGCGAAGCAACATCAAGAATAGCTTTTAGAGGATTAGGAGAAATATGTTGATAAAAATTAAATACATTAGTTAATATTAATTTTCGTAATTAAATCTTATTTTTATTCAATTAAATGGATAATTCTTCAAAGATAAGCCCTTGTTCGTCGAGATTGAAGAGGAAAATTGAATTTAAACCCAATTTGTTCTAAAAATATATAGTAATAAGGCTAAATGAGATTCTATTTCGGAAATAATTAAGCTCAGCCTTTGATGAATTGAAAAAGTTAAAGCAATAAGCCATATTGCCTACTACTGTTACGCTAAATTGTTAGGAATAAATATAATATCAGGTCTCTTTAGAGATTATACGTCCTAAGATAAGAGGTGAAGTGATATTCAAAAATACTTATGATATCACCCAAATTAACACCAGAAAGAAGAAGGGGAAAATAATTTAGAATATACAAGTAATAGATAACAAGATAGTTGACAAGACACAGTAAGAGTAGGAAACTAAGGTGAATGAAATGTAGGCCGAGAGTTTAAAACAACTTATTGACCAATAAAATTTCAATAAGAAAAAGCTCTAGAGCTCAAAAACATAGCTAGAGAAAGCTAAGTAAAGAAATGATCCACCATATATTTCAATTATCCTCATACTATTATTGATTGTATACATCACAATATGAAAATTAACAATATAATCACATATCATCGGTGGTGAATTAAAAATACGCACTAAGAATAAAATATTTCTTGTATATTAAATGTATAATATTTGAATTTTGTTTATGCAGATTATATCTAATGATTCCTGAGAAAATCTGATTTCAGCCAGTTATAATGAAAAAAATAATTTATTATTATTTAAATCAATATTAGAAGATCAATTAGAGAACAAATGAGTAAATCTTAAACATAATCCAACTAACAGGCCTAAAGGAGGCGAACATCTTTATTCTAAAAATATGCTCTCATTAGACTTAATGACCTATTGACAAGACCATACTCGAAAGCCTTCGAAGAATTAAAAGGACTTAAACCCTTGATAGTACATACTCCGTCAACTATGGAAATTCAAGAGGAAAATTTTTAAGTGACTGTTGAAGTGGTAAGACCTAAGTTGAAAGGAGAGTTAATAATATAAAAATGCGCTGATGTATCCTAACTATCCACTAAAAGGGTTAGAAGTCTTAAGGAAATCACATCAGAAAGAAATTCTTAAGAAAAAATTAACATGGTTGATTAAAATCACAAGAATATGGAGCAAGACGTCCATATTTAAAACATTAAATAACTCTTGATGCTTTAGTAGGTTTAAAAACAAAAATTAGTTGTTCCAAAGGCAATCATTACATAAAGGAATAATAATTTAGTCACTTTGCATTTTTTATGTTTATTTATAGTGCTTGTATTACTGTACTTAGATTGTTGATTTTTATAAGATATCATATATCAATATATATTAATCTATATATGATTAGACTTATCTGAGAATATGTTTTATATATGTTTGATTAAATATAAATATCTAATACTTTTGACCTAAAAACTAACTTTTTATCACTTAGAAACAAAATATAAGAAATACCACAAATAAGGAAAATATTAAAATTAAAAATAACTTGATTATAAATTATATCAGCACAAAAAATATAATATTGATACACATACAACTGAAATAATAGAGGCCATAATTATTTAGGATGAATTAGAATTTTCAGCATTGAATATTTTCTAAAGATTTCTTTTCTTCATTAACAATTTTAGTTAATCATGCTTTGACATTTACATATTATTCATTTCCTTCTATAAATTAAGCATTTATCTATTATCCTATGCTCGGTTTGACATCTCATTTGAGATTATGTTCGGCAATTTATCTTATTCTTAAATTCTTAACTATGCTAATGCTTCTCTTAAGTTTATTTTCTTTTCAATTTCTTAAACGAACTCAACTTACTAAAACTCTTCCTCAGACTTTTAGCATACTCTTGTAAATGAGCATTCTACTTTATAATACTGGGTTGACTATGTTTATTTAGGTTTATTGACAACAATTTTCATAAAATCAAAAGGGTCCTTTAGTTTAGCAGTTATTATCTAAGCAATCCTTAGAAGACCATATTTTTTAAATAACTCATCTTTAGACATCTCGAAGAATTATTTTTATTCAATTATTTATTCAAGAATTTCCGAGAATTTTCGAATTTGTGGGATTTTGTGATATATTTATCAAATTATTTAAATATCAATCATAATTAAAGCCCTTTAGTCTTGATTTCGATTTCTTAGTCATGAAACTGGTTGTAATTATTTGAATCACTTCTTTTTTTCTTGCAATATAGAACTATAACTATGACAAATATTAATATAATTATGGAAATAAGCACATACCAATACCATTTGATGGAATGCTAAGATGTTTAATCATCTGGGGTAGTATCATTAGGAACTGTGTTATTTGGAGTTGTGTTATTAGTGCTGTTAGGGGCCGTATTATTAGGCGTCGTATTGTTTGGGGTCGTATTGTTGGGGGTGGTATTGTTAGGAGTTGTATTGTTGGGTGTCGTATTATTAGGTGTTGTATTATTTGGAGTTGTATTGTTGGGAGTAGTGTTATTGGGGGTCGTGTTATTGGGGGTCGTGTTATTGGGGGTCGTGTTATTGGGGGTCGTGTTATTGGGGGTCGTGTTATTGGGGGTCGTGTTATTGGGGGTTGTATTGTTTGGTGTTGTATTGTTAGTATTATTTGGTGTAGTGTTATTAGGAGTTGGTGGCACATATGGTTGAAACTAAATATTAAAATTCGAAGATTAGTTTGAGTATGGATTCTGAGCCATTAGTTAGATGGTGCTATTAATATCAGTTTCATATTGAATATTCAAAGACTGATTTACTAAATAAACCTATGTAACAGAATTATATGAAATTAACAACTGCTTTCCATTCAGGTAATTTATTTGCTACTCAGGGTTTAAGAAGTCATCATTCATAATTAAAAATGAATAAGGCTAAACAACTTAATTTGCTTTGCAATTATTGTTATCTACATAATACAAATTTAGTAATTACTAGTCGAATTTAGAAGTTTTCATATTGAATATTGCAACTTAATTACCATTCACACTTATTTAGTTTGTATATCCATATTAGAGAGATGTATTTAACATTTATAGTAAACAGCTCTCTTCAACAGCTATTAAATTAAGATCATCAAAGATAAGTTATAACGTACCCGCTTATATTGTATTTGTATACACAAGATTAATGTAAGTAAAGTTTTCAATATTAAAAGCATTTCCTAACTATTAGATGTTTTAAATAGGAAACTTTAATTCGAATTAAGATAAAACTGAAAAATCTAGGTGTTAGTATTTGATAATCTCATAAGCTCCCTAATTATTATTATTTTAAATGATTTCTAGCAACATGCATTGCACTGTATTGGCTGTTGACGAAAATACCATTCCGAATTTTAGATAAGTTTAATTTGTGAACAGCACTATGAGGCTAGCATCAAATTATTAAACCTAAAGAACTGGTTATTACGATAATAAGGTGACCAATTATTATGTATTGTTTATTATTTAGTAATTGAAGCAAAAATAATAGTTTGTTGTAACTATCTACAAAAATCCTTAATAATAATTTGAAGACACAATGGTTAAATTCATAAGAGGTAATGAAATATTTGTGTTTGTCTCATTAATGTAACTCACAATATATGATTATGATTTATCTACTAATATCCATGATATGGCATTCGTGTTTACCTCTAAAAAAATGTAATCTATATCTGCAGCTGCCCCTGTGACTGTGATTGTCTTCTAATATTTTGAAATATCAGAGTAATCTATATTTGTGGATAGATTTAGGGTATACTAAAGTATATTTCCAACCCCACCAATATAAAGATATTGTATTTAATCATCAATGTATGAAGTGCTGTATTATGAAGACTAAGTTAGATTGAATTGTTAGTTTGCAATTATTTATTGAAAACCAATGGATTTACATAATGGGCATGAAATGCTATAGTTCTAAATAGCCCCACCAAAATAATCATAGGGATTGATAGATATATTTCCAGTAGTGAGATTATTATTTATGTTAGTGTCAAATTAACTTGTTATTTATACAAAATCTTATATCACACTTGTATCGATAGTAAGAGTTTATAAACTTAGAATATTATTAATTTACAAACTGGTTTGATAATTATAACTAAAGTTAGTTTAAAAAAATCAGGAAAATAGTATAACTGATTTTTATGCGGAATCATATACAGATAAAAAGAGGAATTCACTTTTATCGAAAAGTAATCTACTCCTAATTAAGAGTTACTTGTAGCAGTAATATAATATTAGTATGGGATATCTTCTAATTAGATTTAATAATACAAAGCATTGACTTGCTAATCAGTGCACTAGTACACATTTATATAATTAAGTTCATTAAATTTGGCATAAATATATAGAAACTAATCTGAATTAGTTGACAATAGCTATTTAAACTAAAATGTTGTTATATCTATTTCTAATTTAAAAACCTAACCCAAATTCACTGATTGCATCATTGAATTATCAAAAAAGTATAAATAGTATGTTGTCAGGAAGACTTCAATCACATAGACCCCACAGTTTAGAGGAAACACATAAGTGTTAAGGGGAGTTGTATATGATGAAATTGGTATTAACTGTTGATGTTACCACACGTAGATATCCAATTAATTAGCTGATGGGATGAAGACATAATTCATTCTTTGCTAGCTATGTGTTACCTAATTAACAATGGTGTAATTTATTTATATTATAGTATAATTTGACGAATCAATTTACATAATTATGGTAGCATTTAATATTTGTATAAAAACAGTATTTTCAATAACAGTAGAGCTTTATATGCTAAAACTAGTTTAATTCAGTATCTAGGCTAAATTTATAGTATATAAATAGTTTATCGATATTAATGGTTGTACCTCATAAATATACAATAATTTATCTGTAGACAATAAACAAATAACTGTATTATCTAGTTATTTGATGAATAAAGTTTAATTTATATAGTCAGTGAAACTTATAGCTTATTTCCACATAGAACTAGATGAATCAGACAGTTGTAATGATGATAGCTCAGGTTATTGAACACTGAATACAATGTCAGTTTCTGATGACTAATAAATGAGAAACAATAAATTTAAGTTCTCTAAAGCATAAACTGTTTGAAAATTATATGAATTTTGAGATATGAGGGCTATTTAACTAATAATTTATGATCCTTTAATTGTATTATTAATTATTGAATAAGTTAAATTTGACCCAATATACTGTTGAATATCAGTTTTGCTATAGTAAATGTTTTTTGCTATCTAATTAATGCTGCCATTGAATTAATAAATAATAGGTACTATCTAAAAACTAAAAAAGGGTAAAACATTTATGTAAATACTTTCAGTAATTTAAGATCCATTTTACAAATTATATTATATCTATAGCATTCCAGATTGAGTCGTATTTTAATTATAAACTGTGTAATCTTTGATTTAGTACATTTATATAGCTTATGTGTTGAAACTAATTAGTATATTCTAATAGTGACCAAATAAGTTAAGAGGATTCTAAAGAGTTAATTCCGTTTATTAGAATAAGCCAAGTTAACTTTTATGAAATTTATATATCAATGTTGATTAACTCAACAAAATTATGCTATCAAAAGTGGAATATAGCTATCCATATGAAATATTAAGTGGTAATTATTGTAAAAAACCAACAATCGAATGATTATTATAAAACGATCCTGCGTATATTGAATAATTATTCACTAAGTAAATTGCATCTTAATAAAGAGTCATTGAGATCCAATTTGATTTATTTTGGGATGGATATTTAGCAGTTTAGTTTTTGAATTGATGAAGTAAGTAGCTAAATTATAGAGCATAAACTAAAAATACATATATATATTACTTCGTTAATCTCTTGTAATTAATATTTGAAGGAATTAAGAATTGTATTACCATAATTAATTATATGAACCATTTTCAATATTAGCCACATATATGATTGACTAAAATTACATAATGTAAATTAAGTATATGTATTATTGCTAAAATGATTATATATTGACAGACACTAATTGACTAACAGTTATATTTATGTTGGTTTACAATATATTGAGACTGCTATTATAATGAAATAAAACTATCTATCCACTCCCTTATGTACAATGCACTATTATGATCAAATACTAAATAATATCAATATCTTAACACTAATAGGAATTTGAGATGTTAAACAAGTTTTCATAAACAATACTTCCATTATATGTATACGAAGCCAGAAAAATCTAGTATTATGTGACATCATTCATTAATAATGCAAATATGTTGAAATCTTCTAACAAAGAACTACTAATTGTCTGTGATACATCTAATATCTTTCATTTAAATTTACTAACGTCTGTATTTGCTGGTCCTGAAATCAAACCCCCTTAAATCTGAAATCCAAGATTAACATTCTATATTGATTATCCAAAAATATTCTAGCTTTTGGGTAGATTATAGTAACAGACTGACTCTGAAACTGGATTTATTTGTAAAATGCAAAGCCCTACAGGGAAAATAAATAATAAAAACATTATATTATATTAAAATTTTGTGTATATTTTCATTCTACAAAAATAATCTCACGGATTTACTTCAAATATAAGAATAATATTAATAACTTATTCGATAATTCAATCTGTTCTATAGTCAGAAAAGGGGAAATATAAATATAGCTCTGCTTAACTCACTTTTATAGAAAGCTAAGATCAAAATTATGTACTTATCTACATTACTTTAATTTTCAATCTTTTCTTCGATTAACTTATATGTTTTTGGGTATTTGTGATTTCTTGATCAAAATAATAATAAGCCAAACTTAAAAATTGATAAATAGTCTCTTCAAAATAAATATTATTTAAATATGATTTTATTTTGCCCTCATAAGGATTAATTTTGCAATACCTCAATTAAACCCCAATATAGAGTCAGCCATTCTACCAACAATTAGATGATTTATTCGATATTAATGGGTTTAGTGTCATGATTAACCCAATTCAAACATTAGGGTTTGAAATCTAAGGAGGTTTATTATCTAGTCCATTTAATCCTTACAACATATTTACTGATTCTGAAACATAATAATAGATTTTAAGTACATCATTAAGTTAAAATAATTCAATGGTAATTTTAAATTTAGATGACAACTACTATTTATTATAACTGCAAATCAACTATTAAGGATAGATTTCGCAAAGGGGAATGGATTTGAACCTAAGTGAATCAGTTGTGAACTGTTCTGAGATATCGTCAACATTTCTTACCATCATCCATTGTTATTATTTGTCAAGTGGACAAGTGATGCTTTAGATCTAAAACTAATCTAATTGGGTCTAGTATAATACTAGCATATAATTCAACAATACAGGCTCATTAATTCAAATATCTGTTGAGTAGTTTTAATAGATCAACTCCGATTTAAAAATAACCCTGATTTACACTTATTCGCTTTAGGCTATTGTTTTATGGAGCGTGCTGAGAAATAATACGTTAGAGAACTTTCAGCGGCTCTGCAGTTTAAATGGGAATTACATTTAAATAATCTCAACATACAATAATTAAGGTAAAATAATTAATATAAAAAAGTTTTTGCATTGTAAGACAATCTAATACTTTATATAATCAATAATACTTAATAAGTTTATTATAATCAATAGAGCTCAAATTATATATCATTCGCAGTAGAATAAATATATTTATCTGAATTTGTGATATATGCTGCCACAAGTTAAAATCTAGGAGTTATCAGTTTCAATAACCAATTTTAATTGATTCAAATATATTAGCTTCCATCTGTTTCAGTATAAGCATAAATTTATAAGAACACTGGTTCCCTTTTAGTCATTACCGATTCATTTGCATTATACTTTATAATAAACCAAAAATTACTCAAACTCAAATATTTTGAGTAAATTAACCTTTATGGTGAATTAAATCAATACCTTAGTTCGTCAAAATGTATAATATAGATTACTGATTCATAACTATTGCTTTACTAATTTTAAAATTACTTTTTATACAACCAGTCCCCACAATAATCAGGCTTTATAGAAATTGGGTTTTATGATGTTAATGGAAGTTTAAATAGTTTGTAGAACATCTATATAAATCTTCTATCACAATACACATAAGAAATATTGCCTTAAGATAATTCATTTAATGGTTATAATTTAAGTTATTCAAATACTAATTTCTTCAATGTTTCTTTAAGCAAAGACTTTGTAGGTCCAAATATTTCATATTCTATTAATGGTACAAATATTTCAGGGTTCAACTCGATTTATATGCCATTCAATTTTGATGTGAGAATTGACAATTACTGTTTTATTTATCCTTTGACATACATAAATGCATTTCTACTTATTGCTATAACTAGTAATCAAATATAGTTTTACGCAAATAAGTATAGTTTTTTATATGATAATGTTCAATCTGTATGGAAATACGAAATTGGATAAATTGAAACTATTATTTATGCTTTATAAGTTATAGAGAATTATGAAAATAAATATTTAATCCTTGTAATAACCTCAATTAATATATTTGTCTATAAGGTAATTCCTTTGATAAATGCTGAATTAATATACGAAATTAATATTAATGATATTTTAAACTAGACATCATATATACTTGTTAATTCCTTCATAAAAGGCAACGTCTTATTCATGCAGACAGAAGACTAAATGCTATTTATAGACATCTAGAGCAATGGTTTCAAGGTCTTAAGATAGTGGAATCATAATTTCACTTTTGTATCAAGTAATAATATTTATCCTGATATGATATTTGCTACAAATTTGAATGAGTTACTGATTTTTTAATTATAAGATGATCTAACATTTAATCTAATCAACTAAATTTAAGTATTTGACTATAAGGAAAGCTTCTAATTGTTTGCATATCCAGTTTATGATGGTGTATATTTAGTTTATACAAACAATACTTATTAGTATGTGGGTTTATATTTAATGAATAATGTTATGAGTGTGAATTTGGGATAATAATTCTACTACCAAGTTGATACCACAAATTTCACCTTCAATTCGTCTAGAATGACTAGTAGCTTAAAATATTTTTATGTGTAAACCTAGGTTAATAACATAAGTTATGTAAACATTTATTAAGCTTCATACTAGCCTACAAATTCATTATATTAATCTATTTATTTAGGCAACCTATCATTATAGTAATTAAACAATTATAGCAATTTTATAGTAATCAGTGACATAGATAGTTAATTAGATTATCTCATAGTTTAAACTAATGGTAATTTTTATCTTCTCTACCAAATTTACTATGTGATTAATAATTTTATATCACCTAATTTCACACCGATAGATTAGTATATAATTACTAATACTATTTAAGTTAATAATATGTTTTTTTAAGAATAATATTAACTTTTAGTCAATATTCTATAGCCTTAGATTTTGATTCAGTAGAATTAATAATATCCTAACATTACAGGATCAGAACAAGATTGGATAAATGGTACATTACTTATTAATCCATATGAGTATTTCAGTGGAATCATTTAAAATTATACAATATAATGTCCAAATTGTACAAATATAAATTATTCATCTATTTTAAATGATAA
Source organism: Paramecium bursaria (assembly GCA_016759055.1). Taxonomy (NCBI): domain Eukaryota; phylum Ciliophora; class Oligohymenophorea; order Peniculida; family Parameciidae; genus Paramecium; species Paramecium bursaria. Next base: position 77,197 of record VMTU01000392.1, on the reverse strand, counting down.
CTACTATTATTATGATTAAGTTACTTATTTTAGCATTATGACATAGATAAATGATACAAGCTACCTTGTACTAAGTGATCAACAATAAATTACATTATTCGGATTCGCAAACAATAATTAATCTAGTTAGAATGTATCTGGTCTAGGAATAAACCTTATAACTTACCCAAGTGTTGAATACTAAATCCACTTGTTATTTACAGAGGTGTTTAGTGGTGCCCTATCATGGATTTTAGGCTATAAAAACGTTGTCTACGTTTGTAGTCTTATTAATAATACCTTTGTAAACATAACATTATAAAATATAACTGGAATATTAAATTAAGCAAATTACTAAAATGGAATAATTCAACTAGGAATGAGTAATTCCTACTCATGCTTGTATTTCTACATACAAAATAACTCAAGCTATATTACAAATATCATAATAAATGTAACCACTCCTGAATTGTTGTTATTTCGAAATCCCTTCATTAATATTAGCATAAGTTAGGCAGATATGGTATTTGGAACAATTATGTAAGATGGAGCATATTGTTTATTCATAATAATCATTAATGCTACATTTTATAGTTCATAAAATATTATTGTGAATAGTTATAAGATAGAATACTTACAATATTTAAATTAATACAATTATCCATTTCACATCCAATCCATATTGCAATATGGTGAAAATACACAGAATGAGGATGTTATAACACTCCATTTAGTCTATTCTAATTCAATATTAGCTAGAACCATATCAATGAGCTTTAACGGAATGAACACATATAGACTTTAAAATTTGTGTAACATAAACATAATCAATTCAACAATTGAGTCGTATTATTAAAACTTTTTGTCAATAAATGATTATTAGTTGGCAATTATGAATGAATACCCTTATGAAGGCAAATCACTTATTTATTTAAGCTTTTATATTATCGACACTAATGTGTGTGAATAATAGATATAGCCCTATACTTATATCTAACTCTAAAATAATGGATCAGAAGACATAGTTTAAGTCAATTACATATCTGATTAGTATATCATTATATCGTTTAATCAAAATACAACTATATATTAGGTATAGAAGTATGTTTAGATATCATACTAAACCTAACAAAACAGCACAATCAATATGGTTGCGATGAATAATGTTTCAAATAGTACTCAAAATATTAATATCTTATTCAGTTGGACACCTGATATTTAAGAGCCGTCTGCCTAGTTTAAGCTTTATTGGATCATTATTATATCTGTGACTGTTGTTGTTGTTATTTTAATATTAGTTTGGTTAATATTAAAGAAGTATAATAAGAAAAATGATGATCCTGATAAATAATTAAATTCCGAACAAAATTAACTGGAGATTAATTTAATGAGTTAATGAATTTATAAATATTGATGATAAATATTTTTATAATTTGAATTTTAATTAACTTTAGATTCTTTTGCCATTCCATTTCAGTATTATGTTCCACCCTTTTTTATCGTTTTTGTTTAATCTTTATTCTAGAGAAACACACTTTATAATGATTACTTATATTTTATTTTAATTCGAATTTATATTAAAATTTTACTCAGCAGTTATCATATAATAATATCATAAAAACTAAAATTGCCAAGGAAATGAGAGTAATCCTTTCACAAGTTTATGCTGAAATATTTGAAGCATAAGGAGACGGGTTTTAGTATCTAATTTTCTGAGTCTCGTTTTGTAAAACCAACAATTATCTAATATTTTCTATATTTTGGAGCTCACTATCTCTTCTTATTATTATGGAGTCAACTAATCCCTGATTTTACTATTTTACAAGGTCTAAGTTTATTTATCTCAATTTTTTCTACTTTGATGCTTTGATAATATCAAATCCTTAACAGTATGTAGTATTGCCTTTAATCTTTGGACGAATTATTTCAGTGCTAACCTAATAACTTATCTATTCTATTTTCCTTTAAGTTTTATTTTAAATTCTATCATGGTTTGTTTAAGAAATTCTCAATTTCTAAAAGCTAGTACTAAGTAATTTCTTTTCTAAAATATCTTTGACCCTTATTATCATGTACTTTTGATAAATTGTTAATTTTTTAGAACATATCTTATCTTGATGGTTGATCATTTCCTATTCATTCCCAAATTTATCCATAATATAAAAATTTTAATATTTTATAAACTGATGAAATTAAACTATGTTTTGGTAACTGCTTGGATTAATGATGTAGCTTATAAAATTATATTTATTCTATCATTCATACAAGATTTTTGCATTAATGCTTATATTTTGAAAGATAGCATAATTTATTATTATAAATTTTACTTTTAATGTTTTAGAATGTAATTATTGAATTTATATTTTATAATATAATCAATTTGTCTCTTATTGGCTTTTTGTTTAATAGTGAAAACATATTTGATCTTATTTTAGATTTTAAGTAATACTTTGAATTGTTATGTAAAATTTTAAGGAATCAGGTTGTCTTAGGCAAAAATTTTCTTCATAATTAAAATATAATACTTTAAATTTTCGTATTTTTATGCTCAATCTAACATATTTCCCTATCGTTGAAGTCCTTCACTATAAGCTTGTCTTAAAGTATCAAAGCTATATTCTAATCATTATTAATCAATGAAAAATTAAATATAGGTTTTTCTGTTACTATCACTTATTGCTTTGTTAATGAGTTGTTTTTCATATTCCAAATTATTAAGCTTGTCTTATCAAGAGTTAAGAGATGGTTTTAGGCTGAGATCATGAGTTGTTTAATCTAACTTTAATTGCTATAATGGAAGTCGATATCGCCAGTTTTCCCATTTCTTAAATAAATTTCTTTTTCGCGTTGAGACAATTATATCAAGATTATTGGAATAATCCAAAATGTCAATTTGTGATGATGCTTTTGTCTCAAAAGAATTTATTTGATGCCAAGCATATTTTAATAAGTTTACATTCTCCCTTATTCATAGTACAAATAAAGGTGTTTTTAATATCCCAACCTGCTATATTAGTTATTTGACTCTTACAGTCCAGAGCTAACTGATATTTTAGGTTTTAACTTTTGAGAGATGCTTTGAAAATCTTCCCTTGTTTGTCACCATATATTATGTGAGAGCAATTTGTAAACTGGCAACAAGTAATAGTATCATTATTGTCAGTAAAATGCTGTAAAGGATTGAAAGGTGATATTATTGTCAATCGTTTATCTGTGATATAAGCAAAAAATTATTCGTCATAAGACAAAGCAGCATATGAAACATTTTATTAATTAAGGGGGACAATCAAATCATAAACCTAACTCATACTTAACTTTTAATATTCCCTTATTTTCTAAATAAAATCATTTAAATCAGAAATTATTTTATTAATTCTTTCTTCACCCTTTTACTTTATATTTATTTTGTTAACAAAGATTTAGCGGATATCCTAATCACTCATGAGCTAAAATTAATCTCTCTATCCTATGGAAATCGCAATATTATTTAAATAATCTATTTGTTTGATAATATTTTATGAGTTCAAATTTTCCAATAAAGGTAAGCTATCCTGTGCATATTGTATAAGTGAAGTTAATAAAGATATTAGTTACTTGCATCTCTAATTCGATTCTTCAAGGGTTTATGATCTTAGATCTTAAATATTTTCTTTAATTTTTGCTAATGCTTATGATTTGTTAATTATATGATTAATATTTGCTTCTCCATGTAAATGCTTTAATTCAGACTTACAACTCTTGCATAGCCATCTAGTTTAAAAATCACATTTAGGATGAATGCACAATTCTTCAACCGAATTTTCATTATGAGTGTAGATTATACAACTTCTCAGATTATATTGGTTCATTAATTTATAGAAATAATTATGAAAAAAATGAATTTGAATATATACATATTATTATTCTATTTAAGTAAATTGTATTAAAAAAAACGCAAAATTTGTATTCCGTACTATCATATAATATATATTTAATCGTTAAAATCATAAAAATTCACAAAGGGCAGAAGACTGTATATCCTATAAAGCATGATAGAAAGAATAACATTTTAAAATTGCATGATTTATCTTTTTTCTCTTACTTTTATTCATTTTAGTATATTTGGAATGGCAAGGCCAACTCCGTTATATCTTAATTATTGATTATATAGAGTTTTTTAACATTATATCTCATTGCTAATTAAACGAATAAGCAACTTACTATCTGAATATGTTTTTACATAGATATTAAATTCGACATTCCAAACATTATATTTACTTTATTATTTTCATACAAGCAACAATAGTCCTTTATATGTTCATATGTAAGGTTATTGATAATTTTTACATAGCCTGGTAACTAGTCTCTGAGTTAGATTAATAAATTATTAGGTTGCTATCCATTTTCTTCTGCGTATTGCCCTACTATTACCCGAACGTTCCTTTATGATACTATTAGTTATCTCAACTCATCAATTCGGTGTTCTGAGTTATCATAACCATCTGAGGCAACAATCACAATAATATTGAATGCATTAGTACATTAAGCGAATTCTAACACCATTTAATAAATTGCGTCAATTATATTATGAATAATATCAATTTTGTAGTGAACATGACTCTAAAGGTATTACAATATGCTTCCTTAATGAACCTCTAACAAATCCTGGTTCATATATTTTGTTTAAAAAAATAATATATCATTTTACAGCAGTATTTTTCATTATTTCAATAAAACAAATAAAAATTTATCGGAAAAGAGAGTAAAATTACTATTAGGGTGTTCTTAAATTATTTATGAACTTATGAAAGTATGTAAGATCGTTCAAGTAAAGAGTAAAATAAAAGAAGTTTTATGACTTGAAAATATGTATGATTGTCTTATTCTAATAGGAACTTAATAACCTAAAAATTAAATGAATTCATTATAACTGAAATTAATAAATTACAGGTTTAGCTAATCAGCCTAACCTTATAGAGCAAAACTGTGAAAGGTTAAGCAGAAACATTATTTTCGTCTGATAATATATATATTATTCCATCACTCACTATTCTTGTGAAAGTAATCTATTTCTCTTTATTCTCTTAGTTAATCTCAAAAAACATGAAAATTTCTGAATTTAATTGATGAGCTAAATGTATTAATTTTGTTAGTGATTAAAGCCTCTCCATGTCCGACTGCTCATATTGATCAGACCTAAAGCATGAAAAATAAAAAGGTTTACTGATAAGTAATCACATATCTCTGGCTGCACATAGATAATTAGATTCTCCTTTTAAAAGGTAGGTCATAACAGTTTTTTCTCTCGAAAATATCTTAACCGTATTTCAAAAATCCTAATCACCTTTGGTCTAGTGAAAGGCTATTTGAAGAAAATATATATTTATTATATGATTCCAATTGTCTATCGAAAATGCTTATTTCAAATAAATTAGATTTCATGGAAAAAATTGTCTATCTCTCATTTGATCCTCATCATATCTCTCCAAGTGTTCCAAAATTCATATATACCTTGAAACCTCAATACACATAACATTTTTTTATTATGATTCAATAATAAATATTTTAAATTTCTAATTTATATAGATTATCAAGATGCTAAAATAAATCTCCAGACAAGCTAAAAATCATCTTGTGATTAAGAAACATACCTTGAATCTTATATTTATCTTTTAGGTTCAAATATGATATAGATATTTTATAAATTTTCAAATATTTGATTCTGGAAAAATGATAGTATGCACGAGAAAGCATATAGCTTTGAAAGAATTTGTTATGAACCCTGATTTTTTTCTCTTCACTCTTCGTTTTAGGTTGACATCTTGACTAGGTATGTAATTTTCATATTAGTTAATATTCTAACACTAGCCATTTATCAAATATAATTTTTTAACACAATATTTTGATTTTAATTAGCCATAGAGAGTATGCACCTTATGAATGTGTTTCTACATAGATGCTAAATTTGACATTCCAAATATGATATTCACTTGATCATTATCATATAGGCTGCAATAATTTTATAAATATTCATATTAAAGATCCTTAACAATTTTCACATACCCTGGTAAAGCTGCCTAAAGTCTAGCTTATGACTCTAGGGCATGAGCATACACATCTTAAATTTGATACTAACCTATTATGATTCTAACATTCCTAAGTGAAAATATTTTATCCTTCAATTCAGTTATCTCATGACCAGAAAGATCATAGCCATCTGAGACAGCTATTACTATAACATTAAGAGACCTTTGACTTTAAGTTCTCTAGATGTCCATCAACATTTAATGGAGAGCATCCATTATATTGTGGTTCATATCTTCACTGTAGTAAACCTAATTGAAAAAGTCTTAGTTTCTAACATTTTCTCTGTGATGATCTCCCAACAAATCTTAGTCCATTTATGTATTGTATTTAAATATATTTCAATTTTAATATCTTATCGAACTACGTTTTAATACTTTTTTTTATCCCTCGTAACGCTTTATTTGATTCTTCACCACTCCTATTATTTTTATATAATATGGATTTTCTTAAGGGATCGTTAACATCATGAAGTATTTTGTTTGATTTTGGTTGCTACTGTTGTCATAACCAAACCATTCTACAATACAACTGGGGTTCTTTTAATTACATTTATACATAAAACTAGGTGAAAGGGTCACTATAGGGCATTTTTGAGTACTCAATATAGTAGTAGAGATTTTTTCTTAGAGAGACTGAGATTTATAAATAAAAACCAATAATATTTATTTTTATAATATAAAAATAAATCACATAGATTTCGTTAAAATTACAAACACTGTCGTCATAATTATGACCGCAACAACAAATGCCAGAAGCATCAACTTTTATTTTTTTCTTACCTAAACTATCAAATTATTTCTCTCTTCCGAAGTGATAAAGTTATCATTATACCCTGAATCTTGTAAAATACTATTGATGTAGTATAATCTCTTAATAAGGAATGTTGACACAAGCATACTAAATAGGTTGCTAACCTTATAGATATGAGCCTTCATAGACATCAAATTAGACATGGCGAATAAAATGTTCACTCTATTACGTTCATAGAAATTGGAATATTAGTAAACTTATTGATATGTTAGATCTTTAACAATCATTACTTGTTGAGGTAAAGCATTTTATAAATGAGCTAATTACATTAAAGGATCATTTGTTTCTCCAATAGTAGTATATTCTCCAATTATAACTTTGACTCTTAAATTTCTAATCATTGGTATAAGTTAGTCATAGCCCTAATTCGAAAAATCTTAGCCATCCGCAAGCATAATAACAATAATGTGAAGTTCATAGTAAGTTTACGAATTTTAGACCTCCAACAATAATTGATAGAGAGCGTCTCTTATATTATGATTCATATCCTAGCTATATTAGATTTCATTAAAAAATTATTGGCATCTAACCTGTTGCTTTTGCCTAACATCGAGAATAGCATCCATCATTTTTTATTTATTAGTATTATTGAGAAATTCACCCTAAATTCCAAAAATGAGAATATTATGAAACAAATTTCCATATTATCATTATAATTAATCAGCAATAAAGTATATAATATTATGATTTCTATGAAAATTAGTAATAAGAATAAATTCTTTCATTATACAGGATGAAATGATAGTAAGATTAAATAATATATGATAGTTTTTTTATAAATATTTCATATAAACAATTTATCAGGAACGAGTGTAAAACTTAAAACAGGGCTGCTTTTTATGATTTAAAGTGCTTCGAAAAGCATTTCATTTGATTCTTTATCTCTCCCCTACTTTTTATGAATCATGGCTATTCCTATGCAATTTTCATGAGTTTTTGAAAATTTGGACGCAGCAATCAAAAGTTCGCTTGCTCGCTATAAATTTTATTATTATAAATATAATAATCCTAATTTATTCATGGTTCGAACATGATAAAAGTCTTATTTTAATACCTCTTCATAAAGTTGAATTGCTTTAGATTTATTACCCTACTTCTCAAATAAGTAACCCTCATAAAATAGTCTCTCTATCTTATTTGTTTGATTCCCATCATCTACCAATTAAAGTACTGAATTAGCATATTCGAATAATTGTAAATTTATCAATATGTCAATTGAATTAAATATGCTCTAATTTTAAATTATAAATTACATTTCTATAATTTATGTAAGTCAATGGATGGATATCTAAGTTCTGCATAGTGTTTAAATGTGCTAAATCTGATATGAATTAATCTTTTTAGTCCTCTTCATGAACTTATTTAGCAATGCTACATAAACCTTTCTTCATGTTGTTTAGTATTGATTATATTTCTTTAGATTTTTAGTGTTTCTTCAATATAATATCTGTAAGTTCTCTAGAAATTTATTGTGCATTCTAGTATTCTTTATCATTCTCTAAATTATTAAGGTAGATATCATGTAATATAGCAGCCTTTGACAAATATAACAATGCTTATTCCGGATAGTCATTTGTTAATTGAGAAACTATCTTGAGTGCCTTGCTATTATCCTTATGAGCAGAATGAATTAAGGCACATAATATTGATGTAACAACATCACCATTATTTAGTTTGCAAGCCTCCTTGATATGTACCAATCCTTATTTTATGTCTCCCATTTAAGAATACAATTTAGCAATATTGTATTAGACTAAGTAATTTTCAGCATTAATCTATAAAGATTATTGCAAATATTCCAAAGCTTTGCAATAAAATTATTATTATTCATTATAGTATTTGGCCTCTCTACCTAAATTGTAATAGCAATAGCCTAACTAAGCATATAAAGTATCTTATGTCAATATTCCTTTTTTATTCTCATATAGATTAAGCCTAGCAAAACACAAAGATTCCTTAGGTAAGTTTTATAAATACTTCAGCCTTTCCTAAATAAACGCCTGTAAATAGAGCACATAGACTAACAATAACAGCTCTGAATATATGATCTTTGAGATGATGGGATCCCAGAAGCATCTACACCAACTAATGAAGTCGAACAAAATCCTCTGTTATAAACAAATTTACACACATCTAGAATATAAATATAGCTTACCTTCATTCTTAGTATATCATCCTCAAATGGAGAATCCATCAAATCTTGAATTATTTTATGCATCAACGAAGTCTTTTCATATTTCAAACAATAAATATTAATTAATGAAAAGATGTTATGTGACAATAGCTTTTTTAATGCTGCATTTAGCTTAATGGTTTATTGTGTAAAATTTATTGAGTAGTAATACCACAATTAGTCAATAAAGGGGATATCAATGGTATCTCTATCTATTTTATCCTATAATTTCTTATTAAATAGATGCTCTTTCTTCTTATGAATATAAACTATCAATTAAAACATAATATATTCAAACACACTCCTCCAGTCTTTGAAATTAAACTATAGATTCTTGTTGTCAATTGTTAATTATAAAGTCATAGTAATTAATCCCAATAACTCATTAAATTTATTGGCCATCTAATCAAGTAGTGGTATAATCATTTTAGCAAAACTGTAAAGTATAGCAATTCTTAGTGCATCATTTTTTAATTCAGTAAGCTAATTATCCAATACTTTGATTAACTGAGTCATATAATTTTTGATATCTTGGTGTTTCTCTAAATTATTAACAATTTAGATTACGGATAATCTTAATAGTTCTTTCATCGGTTTTCTAAGAACCTTTTTTATTAACTAATATCATACATTATAATATTCCTGATTCTTTTGAACAGACTAAGCCACTTTAATGAAGAAAGAATGCCACATCATCAATTCTTTGAGTAAATTAAATTTCATTGAATTTTTTTATTTAGGGCTTTAGATCAGTTTGTAAATAGTTTCATAATAAGCCACCTTCCTAGTTAACTCTTCATCTTTAATTTATAATCCATAATTGAAGTATTTTTCAAATGAGTCATAACTTTTTTCAAAATCATATATATTCTATTCCATCTTCACATATTCATCTATTTCCACAAAGTTATATAAATGATATTTTATCGCCTCTACATCTATAATATTCATATCATCGATATAAAAATCCTTGATTTCTTAAATAATGTATGTAAATTATTATGTAGATATCAGATGATGTTCAGTTACATTAAGTTCGATTAGCTTATTAACTTTATAGGATGTGAGTTTGTAATAAGGTGATGGGCTGACATTCTTTAACAAATCTGATGCTAATTAAAAATCTCTTAAAAATAGAGCCTTATCTATCTGCATTAATTATGAAATAAAATAAAATAGGGAAAGATGAAAAGTAAATAGAAATATACAGATACAACTATAAGAATGGATTCATTGGCAAGGGCTCATATGGAACTGTTTACAAAGGCTATAACATAATAAATAATCAACCCGTAGCCATAAAACTCATCAAGAAATCAGATATTAGAAATAAAGGTATGATTGATTTTACATCAAAGATGATGAAAAACAACTATTGGAGGAAATATAGATAATGAAAAGGTTTAAGAACCCTAATATAGTTTAAATATATGATGTCTATTAGACTGATAATAATTATTATATTATACTGGAGTATTGTAATATGGGAGATTTAGAAAATTAACTACTCAAATCTAACACTATTAACTATTACGAACATTATCAATTTTTGATAGACATCTTAAATGCATTTAGAGGACTTACAAAATTGGGCATCATGCACAGAGACCTTAAATTAGCCAATATATTAATTCATAAAGATTCTAAGAAAAAACATTTTAAACTTGGAGATTTCGGGTTTGCTAAATATGTTCAAAACTACAAAAATTAAACTATGGATAGCAAAGTTGGTACACCATTGTATATGTCTCCCTAAATTCTGGATGGATAACCTTACACCAGTAAAAGTGACATTTGGAGTCTAGGATTCATACTGTACTAATTCATATACATAAAACGTAAATTATCTTAATAATATAGCTCCTTGGATTGGTTAGTCAGAAGATGAACTGCTGCATAGGATAATCAATATGCCTCTGTAGTTCTTACCCCAACCTCCTATTTCAGAAGAGTGCAAAGACTTTATATCAAAATGTCTCCAAATAAAGGAGGAAGATAGATTAGGCTGGGATACGATTTACAAGCATCCTTATGTTAAGAACAATTTTGAGTTTGTGAATTAGGAGTTATAATAATAAAGAGAAAGGCTAGGCTATATTTTAAAACTAATTTAACAGAAAATTTAAAATGAAAACTAGATAGAATAACTCTTTGAATCTCTAGATACATCCAAAGATAGATAACTTTGTTTGTAAGAATTTAGCTAGCTAATTTACAAAATCGATAAAACTTTGAGTAAGGAGGACATCAAATACATTTTTGACGAGATCGACAAAAATGGTAATGGCTTCATAGATTATTATGAGTTTAGAGCTGTTATATTGCCATTGAAGCCAAAAAAATCAATAGTGCTTCATACATAAAGCAATAGAGTGCATGAAATCCTTTGTCGTTTATATAATTTTGTCTCATCAAATAACATAAACCTAGAATAGTTGTTTCAGAAATTTGATATATCAAAAAATGGGTCATTAGATAGAAATGAGTTCAAACAGTTATTTAAGAAGCTTGATTTATCTAACTAAATCACTGATTAGGATGTAAATTCTATTATAAATGATAGTTGGATGGCATTATTCTAACATTCGATGAGAATGGAGATGGAGAGATTCAATATAATGAATTTATAACCATATTCGAATACATTAAAGGCAATAACCAAGAATGTTCGAAATCACAAACATGTAGACATTAAGATTCGCTATAAGAAAATTTAGCCTAGCTAGTGCCATCATTCGATACAAAAATAAGTCTTGGATAACTGTCTGGAGAAGCCAATATATTTCAAATAAGTAGTTCAAGAAGTTTTGAAGGCTTCAATACTTGTTCCTGCAATATTTGATTAATTAATTTTATATACTTTTTTGCAATAGAATTAATGATAGGATAGAGAGATTTCAGATATGAACTATATGGTCTAGGATAGGATTAGCTAAATCTAAATTTAATGATGATTGATAAATAGCATCTTCAAAAATTCAATATAGACAAAGTGTAGAATTATGTATTTTATGAATATGATGCTTCAAGATATGTTAAACTTGATGTTCTACTACAAGTATATATTATATTTTGAGAGTTAGTCACTCCCATTCATTGCATTAAGCCTTAAATAACTTTTATTAATCTTAAAAGGCATATGTTCAAAGTTAAAAGAAATTTAAACAAAAAATATAACCATCTTAAAATAGGTTTGAAAAATATAATTATTTTGGTTGATAAATAATTTTGTTATTATGATACAGCTTCTGTGATAAACAAGGTTGACTTCTTAGGACTTATATATATTAATACTTAGGCTGATTAATTTAAATGGTTTATTTAAACTAAGAGATTAATTATAAGTATTCTCAATCTATATGAATAAAACTATATTAAATTACCAAGATGTGCTTCAATTCAATAAGAATGGAATGAATTTTAAAAAATATATTTAACATATGTGAGAATTATGAATAGTGTATTGATTAATTTCTTAAAGAAAAATTATCTGAACCTATTTAGGTTAAATTTTTATTTGAAGGAGACATAAAATTATGGAGTAAATATGACTACCTTTAGAATGAAATATTCGGATAGTTTTAAGGATTTTTATTTGACTAAACGAAATACTTTGAGGAAGGTCTCGAGCTAAACCCATAATAACTTAAATAAATAATAATATCATCATTAAGTAACTAATCCTATATCATTTTATACAAATCTATAGATGACTATCTTTAGACAAATTATTTTCTTAGTTACAAATTAGTTGAATAATTGGAAATAAAAGTTATCTAATTTATATTGATGAAACATTAAAAATGATCAAAAAAGGATATAATTTTAATTCACTCTTCTAGTAATTATATGATGATAATTTCGCTTTGCAGGATAATTTTAAGCGTGATTATAATATTCCTCAAAATTGGTTTAGAAAGCTTGGCCATAAGAATCTAATGCCTGATTTTTTAATGATCACCGCAAAAGCAGGATATTTAAATTGCTATTAAAATTTGTCCTCTACTTTGAAATACCTCGAATAATACCCATCAGATTAATAACAGACCATATAATTGGATAACAATCCTAATCCATTGAGCCCTAAAATTTTTGAACAATTTCTAATTTAAAAACTTTAAGATTACCACAGCATGGTTGTAGAAAGTCCCTTTGAATAAAAGGAGTAAAAGCTAATTTAGGATATACCAATTACTAATAAATGATATTTTAATATATTTGCTATTATATTTTTATATTTATTAGAAATAATAGAATAATGGAATTTTATCATGGTAAAAGATATGCATTTTATACTTTGGGGAAGGATAAAGCTTTAAACAGACATATACTGTCATAACAATTCATTTAACCTTTTCTAATAATTGAATAATAGAATTATGTTATTTATGAATATTAAGCATAATAGCAAATTAGATTAGATGAACTTATATTAGTAATAATTCATATGTAAAGTAGTCTTTTCGGAATATTTCGCTTAGTATTAAATAGATTATAACTATCTTAGATCAAATACAATAATAATTTGAGATAATTTACAAAGACGGATTGAGTTTATAAAATTTGAGTCTTAGCAATGTTATAATAATACCTTAAGTTTCTAAGTTGAATTATAAGGAACCGTCATCAAAATTACAAGTTTGTTTGATTGGACTTTAGTACCTTAAACCATAAGTTGTTGATCAAGAAAAGAAAGCAGGTTTAATCAAAAATTTATTTCGGCTAATAATTAAACATTATGAGAAATCATACTTGAACAGGCCATAATTTGAATAATTGCGTTACCCATGGTTACAGTTCTAATCAGAATTATTCTAAAGTGATAATTATGGAGATTTTTTAAAGGAGTTCATGAAATTTTACAAATCTGATTCTAAATTTGAATAGTTTCTTTTTGAATCTAACTCACATAAAAATAAGGAGATCAAGATAACAGAAGATTAGTTTCGGACTCTCAACAGTTTCGTTAATTAAAATGAGGTTAATTTAATTAAATAGTTGGATAAATACAATAATAAACTATCACTACTCTTAATATCAAATATACAAAGTTACTTGTTTTAAAACTTACTTCAATCAATCATCGAATATTAATAGAATGCAGGTTATTTTACTTCCTTTAATATAAATAAAACTATAGAAAAAAATAATATTTCTATTTAGGAAATAAAAGAACTACTCTAGGTTGATAATCAATCATTAGCGTTTGTCTTTTAACAAATATATGATCAAAGTTTGAGCATTAACGATCATTATTCTAAATATATTCACATAGAAAAGAATTGGTTTAAGACATTTTTAAATCATGAAAATTTGTTAAACGATTATTTATTCGTGGCTGCCAAATCTGAAAAATTGAATAACTATAAAAACCTTTTTGATATTTTATATTATCTTTAAAGCGAAAGGTATAATAATTTATTATAAAAAGTAAAACAGACTAAAATAATGAAAAAGCGAAAGCAAATTTTATGCAAGTTGGTTATATTGAAAGCTACTTTTAAGAAAAGTTAGGGGAGTATTTTATAAATCAGATAGCAAATAAATTCGATACATTTGACTGATTTTATTATGAATATGAATATTTACTAATTATTTATAATAATAGTTTTCTTTAATAGAATTTTGATGTTCGGACAAATCTATGCCAAATATGATATATTTCCCATTCTAAATGGTCCTGAAATAGAAGAGTAGGTTAACAATTAAAAACTGATCTCTTTAAGCAAAACGACAGATCAAGATAAGGAATATCATATATATGAGTATAATATGTTAAGAACAGTAAGCTTAGAATACCTAATGGAGGTATTTATTTATTTGTTATTTTTGAGTGTTTACCCTTTATAAAAATAACATTTGCTTAATTACTCTTAATAATAAGAGATATAATTTTGATATTAGAAAAATATGTGAAAATTGGTTTGATACCCAATCAATTAGATAAAAAGAACGTATATGTAATTCTTGGGGATAATTCTCATTTTACTTATTATTATCAAAAAAGAGACTATCAAATATAATTGATTGGTATCAAATGGAATGCGATCTAAATAATTAAAAATAAAGATAGTAATGAAGCTTTTAATCCTTTAATAAAGAACCTAGCTATGGAGCTTTGTATAATTTTTAAACATAAATACAAAAAAAGACTTAAAGAGTCAGAAAAAATTCTGATAGATGAATATCAACAAATGTTTTATACATAAACAAACATTATCAATTTCATAGTGCAGTTTTTAGAAATGAAAAAATGTAATTCTGAAATGTAACATTTTCCTTAGGAATCGAAATCCTTAGGTCAATAAGAGAAGAATTTTACAAATTAGATGTAAGATGGTTAAGCAATAATAACGAAATACGTATCCAATGTTGAATAAAATATTAAGCATTTAGGTTTGTCTTAAAATTTCATTAACTCAATCCTTTCTTCACTTTAATAACATCTTTACTTAATATTATATTCACTACTTGAACAAGAAATAGTTGCATTATTAGTAATTTCAAGTAAAATTAAAGAGTTTGAATAAAAAGTATCTCTAATCTTAATAGAATTAAAAAAATCTCTAATAAGCATTGATAACAAGAATATAATTTAGATATTTTAATATTATTTTGATCAAAATAGATGCTTAAAAGAGCATTACAGTCGATTTTATGTTATTGAGGCTAATTGGGTCTCTTCGTTGGATAGGAATCTGATAAATGAGTACTTTACTGTTGTTGCAGGAAAATAAATGATACTTAACAATTATTCTGACATATTAAAAGTAATTAACTACGTTGTTTATTATCAGAACAACAATAATTAACAAAAATAAGCTATTAGTTTTGATAATTAGTCTTTCGAGTCAATATTCATTAAATTATTAGGGGAATATATCAACAATAAAATAGAGAAATTATTTTGATGAAAATTATTTTATGTTTGTCAACATTTTTCAATTATATTTAAATTCTATTCTTATTCTATTCTTATTCAATTTTATCACTTTCAGATTTAATTAGATATAATTTAATTTTTATATATTTAAGAAATGAGTATAATTTTTTTAGAATTATTAAATAATATAGATAAAGATGCAATCTACAAACCAAGTTTTTGAATATACTATGGATGAGTTCTTGAAAACATTCTATATGGATAGAAGTGTTGAATTAGGTAGTGGAATGGATGCTTCTGTGTGGTTGGCTATGCATTTAAGAACAAGCGAATATTATGCATTCAAGGAATTGAATCAGAAGCAAATTTAATCCAAGACCTTTTAGGTTTTTATTTAATAGCTATTTAGCGAACGAAATAATCATATTGAAAAACCTCAATATATAAGGCGTTATTTAACTGATAGGGCATTAGAAGGATTATACCTCATTGATTTTAGAATACATGCCCAACGACACATTTCTTAAAATACTCAAAAAGGGACCACTCTCTGAGCCTATAGCCAAGACACTAACACTCTATCTATGCTAATTGATAGATACCATCCATAAATAGGGAATAGCTCACTGTGACATTAAACCAGAAAACATATTGATCTCTAAAGAATATTAGTTAAAGCTCTGTGATTTTGGATTTTCTTAAACCTAAACATTCAACCATGCTCCAGGAGGCACAACAGGTTACATAGCACCAGAAATATTTGTCAACCCTAAAGTTGATCTCATCAAATGTGACATATTCGCATTAGGAGTAGTAATATTCATAATATGGATGGGATTTCCACCATTCTAAAATACCTAACCATAAGTGAGAGATCAATGGTGGGGTCAGATTCAAGCAAATAACTGGGAGTTCCTATGGCAGTATTTCGAGAGAATCAGAGGACCAAAACCCCCAATCTTCAAGAAGGTTATTGAGGGATTGTTGAATCCAGACTTCTAAAATAGAATCTCCTTGAATGTGATATTGCAAAATGAGTTTTTCTAGGATGGAGCTTCAAATGAGGATGTAATTAAAGAAATCAAAGAGAGAGTAGGAGAATGAATTATAAATTATATATTATTTTTATTTTGTTGAATTTCAATAATGAATTCAGAATCTAGCTCATAAAGTGAACAGAAACTTAAGTCATTCATTATAGATTCTATAGCTGAACCTATTGTGAAAGGTACAATATGTGGAGTTTGTCATTTATTGATATTTTCCATGTTACGTAGAAAATTTAAGACATGAATATTAATTTACTTATTTTAAATAAAATAAAAAAAACAAAACCAATAATGTAAACGCTTAAACACCCTAGACCAATGAGGCTTGTAGCGCCCTCACTCTCAAAAACATCTAGTTTGGATTAAGAAGAAATAAGGCATTTGAGATCATAAAATCCAATGGTATTAAACTTTGAATGGTACCCACCATAGCAGGATATAGACCTTGAACAATTTATTAGTTGCCTTTGATTCTTTTAATTTTATTTTTTTTGAACATATATACAAACATAACACAATATCCTTTAAAAAAGAAGGAAAAAAGAATATATGATAAAAACGAGACATTTTATATTTAAATGAAATATAAGAATAAGAAGGAACGATCAAGATCAAGAGAATAGGAGAAATTAGATCCTCTTAAATACCCTCCCATTAATCAAGACCAATTTCGAGCAGTTGTGATTGACTATTTGATGAGTGATCAGTTCGATTATCCAATCTCTGGAAATGAACTCTATCATTGTATCAATAGTGCATTTCTAGTATAAAATATGTGTATTTATAGAGTAGACAAAATACCCCATATCTGAGAAATTTGTAAATTGAGCCCATACTAAAACAATTAGCAGATACCTCTGCAATATAATTATCTAAATTAGCGGTAGGCACATAGCTTCAAGACTTCATACTTAGCATATCTCTAGAGAAACTGAAACAGCTTAATATACAATACTCAAAAGATAGACCAAAAAAGGCACCAACAGTAGAAGAGTGGATTAATGAGGAAATAAGATAAATTGCATATGGACAAACTTTTCAGAGAATCGATCACTTACTCGATGAGGCTCGTAATTAAAAGCAGAATGTCTCACTTCTACCCAAAATAGCAGCCTAGAAAAAGAGAATGCTGGAAAACATTGGAAATATTAGTCTAAAATATGAAGATAATGTTGTTTAATTGGCATTAGAAAGAAAGAGGGCAGCATTATTAAAAACTGAAAATTATGATGAGGAGGAGGCAAGAAGAAAATTGAATGAGAGAGGATTAGTGATTTGTGAGTATTGTAGCAGAGATAGATGTAGAAATGTTTCTTGTTAGAAGACTCATTTTAGGAAAATAGTCAAGGCAAACACTCAAACTAAGTTAGGAAATTGTTCAAACTTGGATTAATGTCCTGAGTAAGAGACATGCAAATACATTCATTACATTTTGGATGGTAATGACCATGATTGGTAGAAGAGAATCAAACTTCCTTCAAGAAGCATACCCCCACAATGGATTAATTGCGATTTAAGAATATTTGATTTTCGAGTATTGGGTAAGTTTGACGTTATTATGGCTGATCCGCCTTGGGACATACACATGAATTTGCCTTATGGTACTCTTAAAGATAAGGAGATGAAGGCATTAAGAGTAGACTTACTGTAAGACGATGGAATGATATTCTTGTGGGTGACAGGCAGGGCGATGGAGTTGGGAAGAGAATGCTTGTCATTATGGGGTTATAGGAGAGTTGAGGAATTAGTTTGGATCAAGGTTAATTAAATGCATAGAATAATAAGGACAGGAAGAACTGGGCATTGGTTAAATCATTCTAAAGAACATTGTTTGGTGGGCATTAAGGGAAACCCATCTATCATCAAGGCTCTAGATTGTGATGTTATTGTATCTGAGGTGAGAGAAACATCTCGTAAACCAGATGAGATTTATGGGTTGATTTAAAGAATGTGTCCAAATGGTAAGAAAATCGAACTCTTTGGAAGACCCCATAATTGCAGAGAAAATTGGATTACATTAGGTAATTAACTACCTGGTGTATTTATTAAAGATGAGACAATATTATCAAGGTATTTAATTTAATATCTCAAAGATTTGCTGAGGCATATCCTTAAGTAGATATATCTGAAAATTCGATGAATACAAATCAAAAGTAAATGAGTAACTAAGAAAATTTAAATGTAATATATAATAATCATATTGGGAAAAAAGAATGAGTTTGTTTTATATATGTTTTCAAAAATAAATATAAATAGAAAAATTATTAATCAGCTAATGAACTAAACTTTGAATTAATTCCATAAAGTATCACGATCTTTATATGGTGTCATAAATTTAAGGATTTCAAGCTATAATTTATATTTATTATTTACTTTCCTGGCCATTTTAAGGAATCTATATATGGCTACATTCTTAGTTTCATATTTACAGTCATCAAATGACCATGGACTGGCTTGATAGTATAGTAATATTCCAACAAGATCTATTTAATTGTATTAAATGGCATAATACAACGGAGTTCTCTTGCAGATATCTACTTCATCTGGATATGCTCCATTTCTCAACAACATATCAGCCATTTCATACCATCCTCTTCTAGCACACAAATGTAGACCTGTTTAAAAATTTTCATTAACATCAAATGCATAATATCTGCATTTGTTTAACATCAATTAGGCTAACTCGATATCATTTTTTTATACTGCCTTTAAAAATATATATGATCCTTCCCTCTAATATGGGTTTCTTAGTATTATCCTCTAAGCAATCAAATCATCAGGAGTAACTCTCATGAATTTCATTCTTCTAATACATTCTGTTAAGATCTTCTTCATTTTGGCAAATTTGTATCCCACTTATTCACTAAACATTTGAGCTAATTTTTTATGCTTGTATTTCGACTTTTTCTTAAGATCAATCTAATATTAGGTTCTGCCCTTCTTATCTTCCTGCCAATACTCATCCTACTTGTCAGATAATAATGGGTCCCTTTATTTGATATAAACACCTAATAAGTCTGATACAAATTGATCATTAACTTCATGTTATTGTTTTTCATTTTCCATTTACTAACTATGGATACTCATCTTAATTGAGTTTCTCATTAAGGATGCATCAGAAGTTATTTTTGTGACATTAGCCAATTTCTCATCTCTTTTTTTCAAATATCTCTATATACTAAATTGAATCTATTTGCTTGTTGATTCCTAACTATCCTAGGATTCAAAATCACTTGGCTTCTATCCAAATAATTGATCGTACATCTTAGGTAAATTTTTCCATCGATCTGAAAATTATTCCCTTTCTTGAGTGATCACTTTTGGAGAACTAACTTTCCTAAAAACTCCATTAAACTATTATTATTTTGGTGAATCATCGTAATTATAGTTGTGATCACTTGGCGTCTTAGCTCTTTATTGATGTGATTATTATCGTCTTTATTATTAAACAGGAGTTTTAGAAATCCTACCAGGATGAGGAAATTCCTTCCCAGTCCCTAACATCCTGCTTACATCTTCTGTAAGTTATTTCCTATATTATGATTTAGTTTAAGTATCACTCATAGTTTCATCAAAACTTTTCTTTTTCTTTCTCTTTAGCAATAATTTGTCATTTTGAATTAATTCTTTTACTTTTTCCGGATTATATTGTGGTTTCTATTATATTCTCAGCATTTATCTTGTATTGGGTTTTATTGCAAATCTTGGACGATGTTATGAAACCTCTATGTGTTTCTCTTAGATTGGTTCATAATAATCATCAACTTTCTTTTTGATTGTAAAATTCTTCTCTCCTTGGGTTGACTTGTATTTATATGTAAGTGTTTCAATTAGTAAAGGTCGATAAACACTAATAATTATATAAATAATACAATTCCATATTTGAATAAAGAAAAAATTAATATATATATCAGATTCACATAGGAAAATAAATCATAAATATTTTATTAAAAACAAATCATTTTGAAAATGCCCAGATAAAAGCAGATCAATCTTACGTTTACTAAGGATTAGGTCATTGTAGTTGGAGAAGGAGCATAAGCCTAAGTTTTCAAAGTAGTCGAAGACTTTGACGGGAAAGCAAAATCCGGGAAAATAAAGGCATCACTGCTAAAAGAGACCCAAAGGGCTGATGGGAAAGTCGTATTCACAGTAGATAAGCTCGTCGATGTCCCAGTTGCAGATTAACCGTAATTTTTTTAAATTAACATCCAATTAGGAAAAGAGTGTTTGATGTAGAGGTGATACCAGCCAAAGGGAGAGGTAGGACTAAAGTGCCAGAATAAATTTAATTTAATTAGAATTAATTGGAGAGAGTTGTGAAAGAGATAAAAGGGCGCAAACCTCAATCCAAATTGGAGATCAACAAAAAGGCATCACCAGAGAAGAAGCCATAGGAGTTGGAGAAGAAAATTAAAGGTAAGAAAGCACTTTTGGAAGCAGAACAAGAGGAAAAAAAGCCCGTCAAGAGAAAAGGCGGTAAAAATTAATCACCGGATGATAAAGGAAGCGATTCATAATAGGAGTCTTCTGAATCATCAATACAAGAGGTAAAACCCAAGAGGGGAAGGAAGCCATTAGCTAAAACATAACCTGAGAAGTAAGAAAAGAAACCTAAAGCCAACTCAAGTGATCCCAAAAAATAAATTTAACAACAATAGAATGTGAGGAGCCTAACATAGGATAAGAAGGACTAAAGACCTTAGAGAGCTCAAGCCAAGAAGGTTCGATATGCTGAGGAGTCACAATTAGATTAATCAAAAGATCTCTCTAAGTCGCTAGCAACATAGACAGAAAGCTCAGAGATAGTAGAGAAGAAGAAGAAACCTAAGAAGCCCAAGAAGCTTACTTAGAAGCAAGAGGAAGCTCTCAGAAGGAATGGTGGTTTCAAACCAGGTCACTTTAACCCAAATTATGTGAACGAGGTTAATGAGAACGTCTAATTGGAAAGTGCATCACAAACATTTAAAGATTACCAATCAGTCTAGATTAATAATAAGGAAGTAATTAGAGCAGCAGTCATTAGAAGCCAAAAATTACTAGAAGACATATTATCAAAGAAGTAGAAGATTTCTAGCTTATTTGAGCGATGGGGACCTGAGAACAACTTCAACGCTCTAGAAGTGATGTTCAAGAATGGGGATGTGAATATGGTTGAATACTTTTGCAAGAGACTTAAAGAAAGAAAGATAGATTTTACTTGCATTCCTCAATGCAGTCTTAAGGAGATCGATACAGGGTATAATGATTAACATGCTTATGGAGTTAGAACAAGGAAGGTCACTACAGGTAGAGGAAACAGACAAGGAAACAACGCATTTATATCAGACTTAAATCCCGAAACCTAAATTACTCAATTAACGATAAAGAATTTACTAATGAATCCCAAGATAGTTAACACTTAACTATATGATAAACTCCTAGTAAGTGGGGCTATGGATGTTCATCTCTAACACTAGATTTTTGAATAAATCCCAAATGCAGTTAGAGCGGGGAATCATAAGGTAGCAAAGCATCTGGTTGAAAAGGCACTGAAGGCCGGAAATACATATGGATACAACTGGCTACACTCGGAAAGTCTTGGAAATGACAAGAAGAAGTTGTCAGAGATAAAAAAGGTGAATTGCACCAAAAAGCTATCAGGAATGATGTAAGTAACCCCAATTCACATGGCTGCAATCAACCCAGATCCTACTTATTTAAAAAAGATCCTAGAACTATCTTAGGAATACAATGTACAGGATGAGCTGGGAAGAAAGCCTATACATTACGCAGCAGTATCAGATTCAGATCTCTGCTTATAATATCTTCTAGACAATAGGGCAGATCCAAGAGAAGGAGATAAATTAAAATTTACACCACTAATGTTAGCAGCTTAATATGGAAGGATAGCTTGTGTGAGGAAATTGATTGCTAGTTGCTCAGAGAATATTAACGTTAAAAATAGGGAAGGAAATGCTGCAATCCATTTAGCAGCTCAAAATGGTCATCTTGATTGCGTTGAAGAACTGTTAGCTCATGGAGCATTACCAAAACAACCAGGGTAAAATAGATCCCAACCAATACACTTAGCAGCCGCTTATGGGCATTATGAAGTCGTTAGATATTTAAGAGAGGAGGCGGGAGTAAATATCAATTCGAAGGATAAGTATGGAAGAACCCCTTTGGTCATGGCTGCAAGAAATGGAAATCTTTAAATACTTTCATATCTCCTCAAAAATGGTGCAGATTATCGAATTAGCGATTCTTCTGGTAATGGGCCGATGCACTATGCAGCTGCTTATGGTTTTGCTGAATGTTTATTAGAATTGAAGAAAGCAGGAGGGGATTAAAACTTAAACAATTCATGGCATCTTACTCCTCTAAGTGTGGCTTTAGCAAAGAATCACTATTCGATTGTGAGGGAAATACTTAATTTCCCTGAAACTGATGTTAATTGCAAGGATGATGAAGGAAAGACCTTATTAATATCAAGTTTAGTGAAGTTCTAAATAGAATCCTTAGAATACATTAAATTCTTAATAGAGGAGAAAAACGCAGTAGTAACGGAAGAGGATTAACTAAAGAAGACAGCATTACATTATGCTGCATAACTTTCAGCGAAAACATACAAAAGGTCGCTTTTTGAATATTAATAGATGCCTAAATCGAAAAGATAACAATACAAGCATAATTATAGAAATGCCATCTTAGAATTAATTAAACTTCTAATAAGCAGAGGAGCATGCATTAATTCACCAGATTCCTTAGGAGTGACTCCATTTATGATAGCAATCAGAGAGAGGTAAACAGATTTAATTGAATACTTTATTGAATTTTGCAATCCAGATTATTCTGTTAAGGATGGAAGTGATAAGAACCTATTACATTTGATGATTGATAACAAATACTACATCAATCCTGTTGGTTATGAATTTTTCAAACGAGTTTTATAAAATTTGGAGAAAGAATTAGTATCAGGCCCTGATGAATAAGGATTCACTCCATTCCTCTATATGATAAAAGAATTTACATCCACAACTACTTAACTTTATCAGAAAAACTTATAATAGATTGTCTTAGAAGCCTAGTTGGCAAAAATGGAAGATGAATTATCAAAAATCGATCCATAATTACTCGAAGAATAGAACAATTAGCCTTAATTTGGATAAAACATATTTGGTAATGAAGAAGACCATAGTGATGATTCTGAACATGATTATGATGAAGAGGATGAAGATGAGGATAGACCGAGGAAACCATAACGAAGAATTCATTATGCAAGAACTAAAACAACTGCTCGTTATAGTTCATTTGCTGGCAAGGGACCCATTTAAGCTCCTGGAGTTGGTGGTGGACTCTTTGGTGGGACAGTTAATTAACCTGCTACACAATTTCAAGGATTGATAGGTCATTAGGTAGAGGTCCGTACATATGGATAATTCTCCTTTAAAGTAGGGAATAATTAATACAAGACTATCGGATTCACTCATGAGGAGTATAAACATTTCCAAGATTAAGCTATGGTTGTCTCATTAGAGTAAGAAGATAGATTGTTAGACTTAATTATGCAATTTCTTGATAGAGGTGCTTCATTAAATGAATATGTGAGGAAAAACAAATAATACAGGAAGCATAATCCTAAGAAGGTTGTTACCACTAATCCTTATAATGCTGAGAGTAAGAAGCAGATGCAGCACTACATATTCTAAAACTTCCCAAACAAATAATTCCTCGAGAATCTCTAGAGCAAGTTAGGAGGATATGAATTAGACTTCAACCTTAAATCAAAGCATGGACAAACTCCACTACATCTATTCTGTCTAAATCCAAATAATGCCAGCATTTATAACTCTATGGCAATCCTTACATTAAGAAAGGAATTTCTGTAATACATTTTAGATAACTTGGAAATTGACATTCATATGAAGGATGAATAAGGAAAGACAGCAACTCATATATTGGCTGTTAATTTTGATGAACCCTTGCTAGATATCTTATTAGAGAAAGGAGGAGAGATTAATATTGTCTCAAAGGATAACATAGTTCCAATTATTTATCATGTAAATAAACAAAATGTTTAAGTTGTCACTAAATTATTACAAAGGAAGGCTGATCCTAACTTCTAAGATCTCAAACTAAGATCATCACTCCATCATGCTATCAATATTAGTAGCTCTTCGACTGATGCAAGTTTCGACATGGAAGATTTATTGTTCGAAAATGGAGCTAGGGCAAACATTAGGGACATATTCAAGAGAACTCCCTTATACTACTGTTTTGTTAAGATTGGAAAAGAATATGACAGATCTCCCATAGATCCTAGCGAAACTGTATCATCATTATTAGCTTAAAATGATTGTGAGGGAAATGTTAAAGATATCTTCAAGAGAACTCCGCTCCATTATGCGGCTATGAGAGACTCAGTCTATTCAGCTAGCTATCTGGTGAAGTAGAAGAAAGATGTAGAATTAGATGGAGAAGATTAGGATGGAAATACACCAATTGCTTTAGCATTCCTATGCGGACATCAAAATTTCGTGAAGACAATGATTGATTCTCAAGCAGTAATAACAAGGTCAGCTATCTACAATGACAGGAAGAAGCTTGAAGCAGAATACATCAAAGAATATAAGGAAAAACATAATACTTAATTTGTGGATCTGGAAATCGATTATGCAAATATTGGAGCAACATAGAATCAACAAGCATACAAATAGCCTAGAAGAGCTGCAAAAGCATAAAACTTTGGTGGATTCGGATTTGGAGCTCCTACTCTCTTTGGAAATTAACCATAAGAAGAGGAGTATGAACAAAATCCTACGGGGGGCATCAATCTCCCAACTAAATTCTCCTACATTCCAGTCCCTAGTACTATCAAGCCTGATAAATATACCTTTTTCAAATTAGCTATCACCCACGGATGGTAGAATATCGCATATTTGCTCATTTAGTCTGGGTTTGATTTATTTATTGCACTAGAGGACTCTCTTAAATCCTAGCAATTTTAATTAGTTAAACGACTTCTATCCAAGGTTCGAGAAGATTAGGTTTCAAATAAAAGAAACCAACAAGGTCAGAATCTCTTTCATCTATTCTCATAATTTGGAATGTCTGCTGATCATCATATTTATGAATAGATATTAGGTTAACTGGAAAAGAAGAACGTACCACGACATTTATAGGATAACTTTAAAAGGTCCCCTCTGCACTATGCAGCTAAAATAGGATTCAATAGTCTGCAATATTATTTATTAGGTAAGAAGGTAGACCCAAACTAAGAAGATATCGATGTGAACACACCTTACAGTTATGCTCTTTAGAGGGAGTATTCAAGCGTCCTCAGTAAGTTCTATTTCCCTCAATGGCAAGCTGCTGGATTTGACATAAATACTAAATTCAAAGTCGATAAAAAAGATTACAAGTTAGACACTTTCATGTACTTAATATAAGAGAAATAAATTGAGGATGAGCATTTATTAGATGCCTTATTGTAGTATGGAGCAGACATCAACAGTGTGAATCAAGATAGGGAGTCTGCTCTTTATTTAACCATCAGATGGAATAATGATAAATTGTTCATTCATCTGCTCTCAAAATCTATAGAGAGAAAAGTTGCTCATAACAGAAACAAAGACAACTAAACAGCCTATCACGTAGTTGTGCAGCCACTCACCTATGGTTCCTTTGAGAACACAAAAATTCTGGAAGCTCTCATCGAATCGAAACTATTTGGAAACATTAATGAGATTGACAACTAGGGTCGAACCCCATTAGATTATGCAGTCAAATAAAAGACAGGCAAGATGGCAAGAATATTAAAAGCAAATGGTGCCTAATAGTAAAATAGAATACCAGATTAAAGACCTGCTATAGAGGATGCAGATTATCCTGAGGATTATCCTGATTTCGAGACACATGCTAAAGAATTTATCGAAGAAAATTAAAATAACAGAGAGGAAGATAAATCTATAATAGATCCCAGACTAGAAGTAGATCCATAAGCCAAGCAATAGGCTGGAAAATATGAAATTCTTGTTGAAAATGGATAGCCATACTCACTTATAATGACTAAAGTAGATGTTATGAATGGATTATCTTCTGAAAATTTGTTCTACAAGATGTAATTGATTCATGAGACTAACAAAGATGTTTACATTCTATTCACAAGATGGGGAAGAATAGGAACACCTGGATAATTATAGATGACACCATTTGATAAGCCAAATGCAATTAAGGAATTCCATTCAATTTTCAAGAGTAAAAGTGGAAATATTTGGGAAGAAATAGTGGGTGGAAAACCATTTTAGAAGCAACCTAAGAAATATTTACTCCTAAACCTATCTGTAAAGAAGAACTATAAACAATTGATGCAACCATTTGATTTCTCAAAGAAGAATCCTAAGCCTTATCCATAACATTACCTAGAGAAAAATGTTGCTAGATTCTTATTACAGTTTTGCTAAGTTAAATTATATCAAAGAGAACTCCAACAAATTAGAGTTGATCACGAATTCTTACCATTAGAGAGCTTGGAGAAGGAATAATTGCAGAGAGCTAAACTTATTTTGAAAGAGTTGGAAGAATTCGCACTAGATTTAGAAAAGGAGAGAAAGAAAGAGAACTTAAATGATGAGAGAATATTCGAGTTGTTTGCATCAATTAATGAGAAATCCAGCAGATATTACGAGATGATTCCTTGTATAGATTACAGGACAGAACCATTACCTCCATTAGAGTCTATTTAATAGATTAGGTAATAGAGCATGATTGTTGAGACCCTATTGAACTTTGAAGTTACATCCAAAATATTGTTAGGAGCCTTGAAATATTCTTAATTTGAGAACCCTTTGACATATTGCTTCAAATCCATGTAAATAAGAGTACAAACACTGACAAAAAATCAACCTGAATTCCAAATGGTAAACGCATATGTTAAGGTAACATCTGGAGTTAAGATATCAAACATCTTTGCTGTTGAAAGGAAAAATGAGACAGAGAGATTTAATTAAAGATTTTAAGACCTTTCCAGATAATTGTTATGGCACGGATCTAAGATTTCCAACTTTATGGCAATACTCACATAAGGACTAAAGAGTAAGATATTTATATTATAATAGTTGCACCACCTTGGGCTTATGCTACAGGATCTATGTTTGGTAAGGGGATATACTTTGCTGACACATTTGAGAAGAGCTATGGATATACCTAAGATTACACTTTGAACATGAACAGATATGGTGGTTTCGGAGGTGGAATGTTTGGAGGTGGTTTTGGCTACAATAACAATAGACAGTACAACAACAATCAAACTCAATATGATGATGAAGAGTAGAATGAGATCTAAAGATATAGATATCTTCTATTATGCGAAGTCGCAACAGGAAAGATGAAAGAATTGAGAGAACCTACTAATGTGGAGAACTTCTAAGGTATAAATAAAATTAATTCTAGATTAATATTATGGCTTCGATTCCATCAAAGGTTGTGGAACCTAAATCCCAGATCCAAATTCCTAAGTTTTATTGGAGGATGGAACAATACTTCCACAAGGAAAAATTATTTAAGTTAAACCTTAGAATGAAAAGGACATATATCACCTGGCTCACAACGAATACATTGTTTATGATGAGGCCTAAGTTAGGATTAGGTATCTAGTTTAGATAGATACACAAAACCAAGAGGATAAATTCCTGTGATTATTATAAGTGGTCAATTATAAAAATATAATTATGTATTTAAATATATGATCTGATTCACTCATCATCAAGATTTTTCTATTAGTAAAAAGATAGAGATATTGATGATATCCATAGTATTGACGATATCAATAAATAGAATTATAAAATCTTTCTAATTTATCTATTATTAAAATCGCAGTAATACATCATAAATATATAAAAGAAATTAAATTATGGATAATATTTACGAAAAAATTCCAACATAGATCTTCCCTAACTCCAAGGATGCATCTAAATGGGTTGCAGAACACATAGCAAATTTAATCAGGACTCGTAATCCTTGTGTTTTGGGTCTTGCAACAGGATCCACTCCAAAACAAATATATTCAGAATTGGTGAGATTACATAAAGAAGGGTTATCTTTTCAAAATGTTATAACCTTCAACTTAGATGAATATTATCCCATCCATAAGGATTCCTTGCATTCTTATTGGTATTTCATGCATGAGCAACTATTCGATCATATTGATATTAAGAAGGAGAATATCAATATTCCAAATGGAGACATACCATATGATTAGATCGAAGATTATTGTGCTAATTACGAAAAGAAGATAATTGAAGCAGGTGGACTAGATTTTTAATTATTGGGTATTGGATCCACAGGGCATATTGGGTTCAATGAACCAGGATCTTCCATCAATTCCAGAACTAGATTAATAACTCTAGATAGAAAGACAAGATCTGATGCTGCATCCTCATTCTATGGCATTGAAAATGTACCAAAGTATGCCATCACAATGGGAGTCTCTACCATAATGGCTGCTAGAGAAATTTTCATCATAGCGTTTACAGAAAGTAAGTCAAGGATAGCTCAGCAAGTAATTGAAGGTCCAGTTTGTGTCTAATACCCTGCAACATATCTATAATAACATAAGAACACATAATTTATTTTAGAAAATGTTTCAGCTGAATAATTAACTAGAAATAAAGCACCATGGTTAATTTCATCATAAGGCTTAAAAGGGGAGATCCATATCAAATATGATTTGTAAATGGCAAAGAAGGCTGTCATATGGCTCTCATAAAAAGTTAATAAACCAATATTGAGATTAACATAAGAGGATTATGAAGACAACCACTTGATTGATTTAATATCACAAGTTGGTCATGGTTAAGCAGGTGTAGTTAATCTTATAGTTTTCAGAGCAATTACAGGATTAATTACTGGGTGGCCTGCTGGAGGCAGACCTGATAATCTTCCAGATACATATTTTACTGAGAAGAAAGCAACTCATCAGAAGAAGATTTTAATATTTTCACCTCATCCAGATGATGATGTTATCTGTATGGGGGGCACGATGCGTAAACTTGTACACCAAGGTCATCATGTTAGTGTAGCATATATGGTTTCAGGGAATATAGCTGTATTTGACCAGGATGCTTTAAGATTTGCTGATTTTATAAGAGAAACTCAAACCCTAACAGGAGGTGATGGAAATTCTTTGAACCAAAAAGTTATTGAATAAATTAAGGCTAAACAACCTGGAGATATTGATGGACCAGATGTTGCTGTCATTAAAAAATTAATCAGAAGAACTGAGGCTAGATAAGCTGCTATTACGACTGGGGTTAGTAATGAAAATATCCATTTTCTTGATCTACCATTTTATGATACTGGTAAGGAGACCAAAAACCCATTAGGTGAAATAGATATAAAAATTGTCTTGGAGTTCATTCAAAAATAGAATCCAGATATAATTTATGCAGGTATATTTATAATATTATAAAAGCCGGTGATTTAACTGATCCTCATGGCACTCATAGAGTATGCTTGTAGGCAATATTGGCAAATATCCCTGAAATCAGGAAGAACAATCCTAATATTGTTGTTTATTTATACAGAGGAGCTTGGTAGGAATGGGAATTAGAGAGAGTGAGTATGGCTGTACCATTGTCACCAGAAGAACTATACTAGAAAAGAATGGCTATATTCAAACATCAGAGTCAAAAAGATAGACCTATGTTCCCAGGAGCAGATTAGAGAGAGTTTTGGTAGAGATCAGAGGAAAGAAACAGGAACACAGCTAAGTATTATATATTATTTAAAAAAGTTTATTTACCTAATTGGGATTTGTTAATTATGAGGCCATTGAGTGTTTTGTTGATTTGAATGATATAAAAGATTTATGAAAACATAAAATCAAATATATTCTGTATTTACTCTTTTATGATTGAAACTATTGTTAACTTTGAACCATTAACTAAATTGGATCTGTTTGCATGTGGGTCTCATGTATGGTTACTATGAGAGCATTGCCTCCAATAGGTATTAACATTCTTTAGATATGTTCTAAAATGTTAAATTATTAATAATTGGTAATTACTTGTGTAACATTTCCTTAAAATATTTAGAAATAAAAAATTACATATAATACAACTCCTAATGACCATATATCTAATTTTTAAGAATGATTCTAAGTCGAATAGACTTCTGGCGGCATGTATTCTAATGTTCCACATAAACCTGTGTATGAGCCTATTGTGTCATCAGCTGCCCAATTGAAATCACAAAGTTTTATTTGATTATCTTTTGTGAGTAGAATGTTACTAAGCTATAGAAATAGAATAAAAATAAATACCTTGATATCTCTGTGCATAATTCCTTTACTATGCATGTACTGAACTGCAGACAATATCTAATCAAAGTACTAAAATGTTTAAGACTCTGATAATTATCCTTTAGTGTATATTAAATCATATAATGATCCTTTAGGACAATATTCTGTGACCAGATATATATAAATAGAATCCTCAAATGTCTCAATTAGTTTCAAAACATTCTAGTGATTCAATTTCGACTACACAAGTATCTCCTGTCTTATATTGTCCATGCCTTAGGATCTATAAATGAATTCTTTTTAGACCTGAATTTTCATGAAAAAAAATTACAATCTTGATTGCGTGATAAACTTGAGTTCGGAGGTTTTTTGCTAACAGGACGACTGCATATGAGCCTCTACCTAACACTTATTCATATAATCTGTATTAGGTGGAGGGGCTTGAAACAATGATAGATTGAGTTTTCATGAATTAAATTACTATTGTTTTTAAATTTAAAATGAAAAAGCATAATATATTAAGATTTAATATATTAATTAATGGGAACTTGCTCTTCAACATCATAGAGATAATACGTAGAGATATCAGGGAAAATTTCATCTAATATCTAGAATGAGAATACTTGTAAATATTTCTATAAATATAATAGAGTATTAGGAAATAAACTCTGAATAAACTACAAATCGTGTTAGTGCTGCTGTTCCACAATAAACACAATAAGCAAATGGTGATAATGAGATTTTTTATTCTTTACCAATAAATATCGTATAGTAATAATAATAATTGGCAATATAATAATAATAAATGAACTAAGGAGAATACTAAGTAATAAATGTAGAGCCTAATTTATGTAAGGAAAAAATAGAAGAATTGCTAAAAATTGCAGATGAGTTTTAACTAGAGATATTAAAAAATTCCCTCATTAAAATGATTCATAGAGAATGCGAACAATTTAGAAATTTTTTAAGAGTAGAAACTGAAGTATTTGAAGATTTTATCTAAATGTACATGCGATAGAAATTAGAATACTTAAATTACAATGAATAAGAAATAGGTCTTATATAACAAATAAATAACTAATTAGAATAGATTGATAAGATTAGATCAAAAAACAAATTTATCGGAGAGAGATAATTATAACTGATTAAAAATAAAATTAGATAGGAATAGCTATTAAATGAGATGATGAATCTCGAATACAGTAAGTAGGATGAAAAGAAAGTAAGATCAACAATTTTAAAAGCAATAGATTAATAACTAAATCAAGATAATGCAGAAAATTTCCAAAATCTCAAAAAATTGTTATATGTAAAATAGTTCTATACCTGCTTATTAAAGGGAGAGGCGTTCACAATAGATTTGGAGAACATCAATGTTTAAGCAGAAATGGTTAATTTTTGATTTCTTATAATTGAATTTTTATTTCATTTTTATTTCCTTTTTATTTTTTTTATCTTTACAAAAAATGGGTGCTTGTTAATCTGAACCAGGTCATTAATAGGAGGAAAATTAATTCTAATAATCTATAATAGAGAATAATAATATTGTGTTGGCTAGTTGGAAACATGATCAATGTGATGGGAGTAATTAACCTAATTAATTGTCATTTGGATAGAAATAATAGAGAGCACTTGATGTTCAACAATAAGTTGGAGTTTCAAGATTTGCTGTCCCTTAGGTGGAATCAAGAATTACAAAATTTAACGAATCATAGAGAGTTTCAGTATTTGGTGGATATTCATAAGCTGATAGGAGCATTGCGCTAAGAAATGATGATAGCATACAGAGAAGACCCATAGCAATAAGGAGAAATATATTTTGATTTATTCAATATTTTTATAATATTTCAGCAAATTCTTCCATCTATTCTTAAATCTAAAGAGGTGTAGCCCTTTAGATGAAGCTTTCTATCATAAGGTAATCCTTTAATTGTCTAACTCCATGAAATTATTATATTTTCTTAAAATATTTGTTAACTGATTCAGCATCCTTAAATATGATATCATGCAACAAGCATAGATAGATTCTAAAATTCAAGTCAATTAATTTAATTTGATAATAAGGGGATAGTTCCTACTCTACATCTCTTACATCTAATTTCCTCATCTCTGTTATATGACTGAATAACAATTATCTCGTTTATTGTTTAGGATCACCTTTTTTGTTTATTAATTTAATATTCTAACTAAGCCGATCTTGAAACTCTTGAAGGGCACGTAGAGCGCGAGCAAACTTTGTTGTTTCTTATCGAACTATATTCAGTTTTCCCAATTTATTTAACGTATCATCAATAATATCTATTATATATAATGATATCCAATATTATAATTCCTTGTGTCCTACCTTTAAATCGAATTCAATCATGGATGTTTGAATGAATAGAAGTTACTATATTATATATGTCTAATATCCTAATCTCTAGAAGTCAGGTTGTAATTCTTCAGGTATCTAAATTTATTATATATAATTACCAATTCAAACGCTTTGTTGCAATCAAAAAACATTTAATACTTTATTGCTCCGTCATATGAATAATTGAAATATTTTGGTTATTGTAAGTATCTTGTTTTCCCCCTCATGATGAATTCAAGTGATTAGGTTTCGAAAATTTATGCTGATTTAGCTCTTCTTGATCTAAATTTTGTATATAATTTATTCAGAAAATCTTCATCTGTTTACTTGATTCTTTCAGCTATTTTGAATTCCGCCTATTTATCTGGAAATTTCCTATAAAATGAGACCATTTATCTATAAATGGGATCAGATTTATATGCTCGAAAAACATCATTCTCTAGAATGATATTGAAAGGCCATCTATTCTGAGGATCAAATATTAACATCGCCTGAATAAGTCCTAAAAGATCGGGACTAATTGATTTTGTTTATATGCGTACGGTATTGCTATCCATTTCAATTAAAAATTATTTAGGTGCCTACCAAGTCATATAATTATAGTTCTCCTAGCTGCTAAAAACCAATTATCCCGTAGCTAAGTAGGCTGCAACAGTTCCTAATAGCCATACATCAATTTTATAGTCATAAAGTTCGAAATCTAGCACTTCTGGTGATTATACGGGTTTCACATCCTATGGTAATAATGGTCCTATAAATCCATACTCCATCATGACTATTTGTTAATTTGATTGAATTATAATTGAATCTGGGGTGAAGTATCTACCCAATAGATTGGATTGATGCAAATGATATAGTGCTTTTATTATCTGAAATATGATTTCTATAATTTCATTTTCTTTCATACGTTCCCCTCTTATCCTTCTATCAGCAACTAATTTGGTTAAAGACATTCCATCTACTTATTCAAATAAAAGATATTTATTATGCTAATCCTTGTCGTATCTATAATGATAAAGTTTTCTCAAATGAGGTGATTGTGATATCATTTGTTAAGCTGACTTCTCCCATTATATTTATTTTTCTTAATGCTCAATTGGCAATGCAACTTGAATCACTGTGTAAGGATTGCCCTTAGCATCTTAGTATGTTCTCAATTCGCCGAGGCTTGTTTTACCGAGCACTGTCCCATAAAGAATACTCCTTTACATTATTTATTTTAGATATATAAATAGAATATAAAATCTATAAATTTTTTCACTCTAAGCAGTTAATATATAATAATTCTTTTTTTTAACAATTTCAAAATAATAATGAATGAGGCTATAGTAAAATTGATAAAACACATATTAGATTTGAAATAAGAAATAGAGTATGCAGATTTGTGTGATGGTACAATACTATACAATTTGATGCATCATTACGATGAATAAAATTTTCATGAACTTGAATATCAATCGCCGACTAAGAACTTTCAACTTAACTTCAGAACCATGAAAATATTGATAGACAATCTAAATAAAGTGTTTTAGATCACTGATATTGATATTTTGAAGATAGTTAAGGACAAAAATGAAATTGAATTAACGAAATTGATTACCGCTATTATGAGATACTTAGTAACAAATCATCAATTTCTGAATGATTGCAACAATTTAGATTCAGATATTGAATTCTTAAATGAGTATTTAGATGTTCCAGAACAGAATAACTAATTTTCATTATTACATAAGATTGATGAATTGGAGGAAGAAAATTAAAATTTGAAAGATGCCATGAATAAAATAATGGAGAATGTCAACAAGCTCAATAAGAAGATTAAGGAATAGGAGCAAACAATCAGAGATAGGGATACTGAAATTTAGGAATTCAAATTTAATACAAGTTAGCATTAAAATATAGATCATACGGATTCCATCGACAAGCTAAAGAAGCAAATAATAACTTTGAACACTGAGATAAAATAATTGTAGTCCTAGAACAGAGAGTTACACTTCAAGCTAGAGTCTAATGGTAAATTACAATAAGACGTCGATCAGCTATAGAAAGAGCTAATCAAAAGAGATATCAAAGACAAGAAGTATGAAGAGCTCAAATACAATTTCAAACTATTGAAGGATGAATTGCACTCAAAGACAGATCTCATAACAAAACTGCAATAATAAAATAAACAGATATATTAGTTGAGGTAAGACGATTCAGATAAGATTATACAACTAGAAATGCAGTATGAATAATGTAAACAAGAATTGGAAGATATATCCAGAATCAAGGGGAAGGAGATCTATTAGCTGTAATAGAAATTGATTGAATTATAGCAAGCATTAGAAAAGTATTAAATGATGGAATCGTCATAAGAGACTGCAAGAAGCTCTGTTCAGAGAATGTCACCTAGGTGTTTGGAATTGGAGTTGAGTTAAGCAGACTTCTTTTTCACAGAATAGGAATACAAAAAATAAATAGCATAACAGGATAAATTGTATTAATAAAAAATATAAACTCTTTAATCCTAAATAGAGTCAGAGAAATAGAAGAAGTAATAGGCATTATTTGATGTAATATTAATTATATTTATTTAGAAAGCACACTTTTAATAGGTAGAAAATCAACTCAAATCAGAGATTATTAAGATTAAGGATGAGTCATATGCATGGAAGGAAGCAGAATCGTAAAAATAATAAAACTTTTTACTAATTTCAATTATTGATGCTCTAAAGGACAAAATTCACATACTCCAATAGCAGTATAGCAACTCCCTACAAAAAGAGTAGAAACCACCTAGACCTATAAAAACATCTGCCTTCTAAGTTTGAAAAATATTATTATTTTTATAATGATTCATAAATTATCGCAAGATGTAATTAACAAAATTGCCGCGGGAGAAATAGTGCAAAGACCTTACAGTGTGGTAAAAGAAATGTTAGAGAACTCATTAGATGCAGGTAGTACTCAGATTTCAATTACGATATAAAAATCAGGATTTGAATTGATCAAAATAGTAGATAATGGATGTGGCATAATGAAAGATGATTTTCCTCTTCTATGTGAGAGGCATGCAACAAGTAAAATACAAAATGTTAATGATCTACAATAATTGATTACTTTTGGATTTAGAGGAGAAGCTTTAGCTGCTATATCATATGTTTCTCAAGTTCATGTTACATCAAAACGATAAGAGAATGATATTGGTTACCAAGCCAAATACTCAGATAGCTAGTTATTATAACTACAACCTATTGGATGTGATAATGGCACATCAATTAGCATTAATTAGCTATTTTATAATCACTAAGTGAGGCGAGATGGCTTAAATAAGAGTGAGGAGAAGAAAGCAATATACCATTTAGTATAATCATACAGCATCAATTATGAGAATGTTCAATTTCAGCTTATAGTTGATAAGAATGTTGAATTTAAATCACAAAACAGGATAGAAAGCATTTCTTAATTTTATAAATTGAATTAGGTCAACTTTTAAGAAATACAATATGAGAACAAAGAACTTAAATTTAAGATGACAATAGTATTTAGTAAGTTAAGTGCATTAAAAACAAAGAGAGATTCTATAATATTTATAAATAATAGATTGGTTGATAGTGAATTCTTGAGGAGGACTATAATCCTAACCTACCAATAAGAGTATAAATGCTTAGATGATGAATTGGGGGGATTCTTTGTTTATATGAGTTTAGAGATGGATCCCTAATTGATAGATGCAAACATCCATCCTAATAAGAAGGAGGTCAAATTCTTCTACGAGACAGAAATTTGCTAGGATATACAAATACAGTTATAATCATGGTTGAAAGGGGAGAATGCCACCAAGAATCTGAAACAGATCCAAGTTTAATAGGATCCTTAATCTTTGAATTAGAAATTTCAGAATGTCAATCATTTCAATCATGCTATTAACAATAATATCAATAATAATTTATAAAACAACAAATAATATCCAAAATAGGAATAGTTGTATTAAAAGTAAAAAGTAAGAATAGATACTAAATAATAAACATTAGAGTAGGTATTTGCTAAAAAGGAATCATTAAAATATAATAATATCCAAATTAATATTTAGTCATTTGCAGATGCACAGACCAAACAACTCTTTTAAGAAGTAGCCTATGTTGGATAGTTTGATCACTAACATCATTTCTTATAACACTAAAAGAATTTGATATTCATCAATGTTGTACCATTGCTATTTTGTTATTTTTGGCAATAGATAGGAAAATTAAATTTGAAAGAGTTCCATATTTAATTAGATCCTAATAATTCAAATCAAGATCTTTTGGAATTATTGGGTTTTGAGTTGAAGGATGATATCATTGTAGGATCCCCTTGTTCTGAAGAATTAGTCTAATAAATATTATTGATGGACGATTTATATGAAGCATCTAGATTGATTGCTGAGGAGAAGGCATTGGAATAGTACGACGAAGATTTTGTACGGGATCGATTGATGCCATTTTTTAAATAAGCTGGAAGCATAATATTCAAAGTAGAGTTCTAAACAATATTAAGAACTGATGATTTATATTCAATTTTTGAGAGATGCTGAATTCAAATAACTCGAATCTCTCTTTCTTTTTTTCTATAAAGTTTGTTATTTTTAAGAAATTTCTTAAAATTAGTCCACTATGCTCTTTAATATCTATCTGTTGTTTCATTCTCTGCATCACTTACTAATGATGTCCTTACGGAAGGGTTGTTTATTCGTAATGTGGATGAGTTATTTTTTAATGCGAATCTAATTAAATTTTTTAGAATATATATAATACCTCTCATATGTAGTTTAACCGTAAAATATATTTGTTATTTAAGTTATAATAAGCAGTGTTACTCCTAAAAGGAATAGAAAAACTATTCCAAATAGAATGATTAGGCATAATATCTCAACATATAGGTTTTAAAAAAATTATCTCTATTCCAATTCTGATACTGAGACATGATATAGGAATTTAATAAAGACATAAAGCAGGGTCAGATTCAATAGTATGATGAATATCATGAATGGGACATGATTGCCTGAACCAACACAATTATTAATCCATGGACAATGATGGTCATACACAAGTACACATTTTTAGCACACCTCGCAATGTCTCGCTCTTGGCAATCTTACTACATTGCATTATGG
Organism: Paramecium bursaria; assembly: GCA_016759055.1. Classification (NCBI taxonomy): domain Eukaryota; phylum Ciliophora; class Oligohymenophorea; order Peniculida; family Parameciidae; genus Paramecium; species Paramecium bursaria. The sequence goes on along the minus strand of VMTU01000392.1, from coordinate 38,466 downwards.
ACATACATCCAAACTATTATGATTTCTCAATAACTAAAGTAATGACTCTCGTCTTCTTTTCTGATAGCCAGGATCTTTGAAGCTGACAATTAAGAATAAAATTAAATCTATTGCTGCAATAATATAGTCATATAGGTGTATCTCTATATACATATAGTATATTAATATAACTACTGACATCATACCGAAGAACCTTAGAAGTTCAAAGTATGATTTCCTCATTCTCTTGATTGCTTATCTTATATTATAGTATGCAACCAAAATGTTTCTTTTCTTAGTGATTAGATTGTATATATTCTTATAATCGGAATCTAAGGCAATCTGAATCGCATCCTTTCCCTCTTTATCCTTCAAATGCTTATCCGCCCCATTCATAATTAATTTTTTAACTAATTTTGTATTACCACTATGCACAGCTAAATGGATAGGAGCACTTCTATTTGTATCCTATTTATTTAGTGGGTCATATGGATATTCCTATGATATCATACTCAATAAATAATTGACAGCTAATTCATTTCCGTAGTATGACGCCCAATGCAATGGTGTTGATTATCGATTATCTAACTAATTTATGGATATTCCCTTCTCTTATGCAAAAACAATCGAAATTGGTTGATCACCTTATGCACCTATATGCATTATATTCATTCCTTCATTTGTAATTTAAAATATGTTTGCTCCATTTTGTATTAGTAGTTCCATAATTTATAAATTTCCTCTATATGAGGCGAAGTGAATTGCTGCAAAACCATCCTAATTTTATTGTGTTACAAATCCATTGTTATTATTGCGAACATAATTTAAGATGAATCTATTTTAAATAAAGTATACTAAACAAGCTCATAATTATTGTTGTAACATGCAAAATGTAACACTGTGAATCGTTTACTATTCCGAACAGTAGTTATATCAATGTCATGACATGCATTCCTGAATTCTTCTATATCATTTGATTAAGCCAATTGTAGCAATCTGGACTCTCTTGACGATCCAACAGATGTAATGGACACCTCTAATGGCTACTACTACATGGGAATATCATCAATTACTGTAGAGTCTTGGTGTGAGTCCATATATACGTACAAATAAAAAATATTGAATGAACTTTTTTTTTTATTTTTTCTTATATTATACAAAATCACTTCTTCTTAGCAGCTTTTTTGTCTTCCTTCTTGGCAGCCTTACCTCCCTTTCCAGCAGGAGCAGCATCTTTTGCTGGTACAGCAGCTAGTTTGTCTTTTTATTATTTTCTCAATGCTTCTAAGTTGGCTTTAATCTATTATTTATAGATGAATAATTTACAGTTGCTTCATCCATCTTAATTGTTTAATGGCATGTACCACAATAATGTCTGTCAAAATGCTTGGCCATATATACACCTTTAGGGCATGATGGACATTATTTTCTATCCCTCTTAACAGTGTCACCTGAAACGCTATAAATTTTGAGAGTAGCTAATTTTATTTTTCGATGTCTATGCTTAATCTTCTTCTTTGTAGCCCAATTCTTCTTCTTCTTCTTTTTCTTCTTACCTCCATCAGCATCAACAGTCACGTAATATACTTGTTCAGGTGCTTAATAATTATAAATAAATCAATACCTAATAATGATGCAGCTGATACTTATGATCCTGATGATATCAATTACACATCAGTGGCATATTCTGATTATAAAATACTCAACAAATCGTTAGCGACACATTATTCAGCTAAATTGTATAGCTTCACTTCACCATTAAGGTGCCCAACCTGGATGATCATAATATTTATTTTATTTATTTTTTTAAAAAAAAGATTTTAATTTAAATCAAATACTCTTCAAAGACAATAAAAATTATGATTATTATGGCTCTAATTATTTCGATTTTAACTCCTCCCAATACACCCTCATAATGGACTCATCCACTTGGTATGCTCTCAATAGATTGATAAACACTTCAACCCTATGGATGTCGGTAATCTATTAATAATATTATATTAATTATTAAAATTGCAAATCTGGACCCCTCTATCCATATAATCCTATCAAATGGATGAATTCATAATAAAATTCATCCTATACTAGATACTCAAAGTAATTTATATAAATTTCTTTGTGAACATATTCTAAGATTGTAAATAAATCTTTGAAAGCTTAGGGTTTTATCTCATTTCTTTTTGATAGTTATTTAATGAGACATCTATAGAATAAATCTTTATTATATGGATTCTAAAATAAGTAAAGTTATAATTATAATCCCTACTTCCATAAATCGATATTATCTATGATTTATTCCAGTAATGTAGTTTAATAAAATTTACATTATTATTAGGATATTTTATATCCTTTTGATAATATTAAAACTAGCAGCTTGGTTCCACCCTCTATCAATATCGTTTCCTTCGATAGATAGCAATTGTTAACAAACTCTAAAGATTATTAATAAAATAAATTATAATTTTAATTGATATCTTGTAAAACTTCGATAATTAAAGACTACATATTAAGGTTAGCATTATTCCATTCTTAAATATATCTCTATAACATCCATTAAAAGTCGTTATTCAGTTTAATAGTATTCTTATAGAACTCGAATACAATCATTTTAGATTATTAGTATTGAAGTGTGTCGTAACGATTTTATAGTTCAACCCATAGTTGGGATATTAATTCATGAGGACAGTGATCAAACAACAAATTAATTATTTCGATTTATATTAAAAAACAACAGTTATCTTTAGCACATAATTGTTAAATGGTGTTAATTATTTATATTACAACATCTAAAGGCATTTCTTCGTTTGATTGTACTTAATTTTTAATAATTCTCCATATTTGTACTTTAAGGGGTAACAAAATATGTTAAAATTATAAATTTGATAATTCTGATATAAACATATTAAAATATTTATCAAAATCAAAATTTATAATATCTTACAAATCTGCTAATATGTAATACATAGCCTCCTTCCTGATCATACTCAAATAATCATTTATTTGTAGATCAAAATCTATCCTCGATACTATTTACTCTATCACATTATCCTAATTCATTCCATCACAAGAGAGTTTTAAAAAGTCAATAGACAATTATCGGATTTCATATGATTCGTCATTCTCCTCTGCGTAATATGCCTCATTATCATAGAACACATCATACACTTAGCTAGGAGTCAATAAAAGCGAATAGTTTAATATGAAATTTAATATATTCCCTAAACATTTCTCAAACAGCCATAATTCCACCTCTTCATACCCCACATAAAGATCCAAGTATGTTGATAGCATGAAATTTAATACTATCTACTTTAACATCAATAATATTTATGCAATTAGCTAGTAATTTTTATTTTTCTACTATTTATATTGCTACAATTATTATTCGAATTGTTAGATATCTACTAGATCAACATTATGCTGATTTGATAAATAGAATTAGTTTATGTATTTGATTAGTTCAATTATGTCATTGGCAGGTTAATTCTTTTAGAATTGCAAACTTGAAATTATTGCCTTTTAATATAGATATATTATTCTTTAGTTATTCAATGGAATCGACTTCTATATAGCATGAATATATTTCAAAATGTCACCATTATAAGCTAGTATTCTAGATTATTAAATTAATATTTTAATATATGGTTCATGAAACTCGTTCTATTATTACAACTAGATGAATTATTATAAATATGGAGTTAAACCAAACTCTTTAAATAACCTCTTGATTACTTTATGTTTTATTGGCACATCCAGTTACACTAATTGTTATAGTAGAGAGATGTCATTTGGGAAATCGTATTGAATTATATTGATTATAGATTTCTCTAACAATTCAGATTTAGTTGAAGAGTAAAGCTAATACACCTAATGTTTGAAAGCTTATTAAACATCCTAGATTTGATAGTTTGTATAATTCTATTCGATCCAATAATTAATGTATATTATCTTCAATTAATCAATTGGTTCCATAAATAAATAATCCTTGATAATAGTGAAATTAGAATCTATCTCAAACAGTGCTTGATCTCTTATTTATTTATTCTCACTTATTGCCAACTTAAGCAATTCTTATATGTTCATAAATTAAAAATAAAATAATATACTCAAGCATTTAATACATATCTCTTAAAGTCAAATTTCTAGACCTTCATGTGTTTAGCCTTAGTAGTCATCTCTATCAATCTCTTCCCATGAACCTTAGGAGTTTTGAATAGTTATAACTTTTCATCCATTATTGGTTTAGTTACAACCTATTGTAGGTAACTACTCATATTAGTTTACTTCAAGCCTTTAAATTAGTGATCCTATTTTTGTTCTGCTATAGGCATATTTTTCAGACTAAATTAATATTTTATTTTACATATCAGGCAGTATTTATAGTACTTTCTTCAAGGTTTCGATTCTTTAATCAATCGAACGATGAGATTCCTTTTCGATTACAACCAATCCTTCTTATTTAGCTTTTTTGAGACTTTTTATTCGATGTTCAATCAAGTGATATGGAGATAGAGCAAATTTCTCACATATGTTATAGAACTTAAATAATTTAGCCTCCGATAAGGAATCTACCCTATACTCTATAAAATCTTATGGGCATAAACCGTATTTATCTTAACCTTTTTTATAATAATTATCATTACTTTTTTCAATTTCCGCTAATTGATCCATATATCGATCTAGAATTTCAAGAGCCTTATTGAAAAAATATTCCTTAGTCATATTAGAGGTAGTTCTTTTGAAAATGGATGTCGCCGCAGTAGTCCTAAATTACTTGGTGTCTTCAGGTTTATACCATGTCTAAGATATGACAATTATTACCTTATACATTTTTTTATCAAATACTCCTTTATCCTATGCCTATCTTTCAACAAAACCTCTAATGAATTATTATATTTTTTTACTTTTTCTTCCTAACTACCTATTACTTTTGCACTCTAATCTCATCGTCCTATTCTTTCTTTATCAGTAATTGAAAATCGGCTTCACTGAATATAATTTATTTGGCCATATCAGTTTTCCTTCATAGCATAATAAAAATTTACTAAATCATGTGTTTGTAGAGAGTGAAATCAGTTCCAAAATTGGCTTTCATTATATTAAAATTTTACGTAACAAGACTTGCTTTTTAAGCTGTTTGCAATTGTTCTCTTCTTCTTTAATTTTTTGTGATATTGCTGCTAACATTTATTTCGTATCATCTTATTCATCATATATTCGTTTTTTAGGCTATACATCAGCTGGTGTCTAAGTCATGCGACCTATAATATATTATCTTCTTACGTTATTCATTTTTCTTTCGTTATTCTTATTCCTCTTTCAATATTTCTACTCCTGTTTTTTTCCTATAATTGACGAATTCTCCCTTAACATTTTCGAAGTCCTCATCTAGCAAGTCTTCAGGATTGATATATTTTTCATATTCCAATTGTGGAACATTCTTGTCAAATACAAAAGTCTTATGAATTATTTGCTTTTACATTTGGTGTATTTTATATTAAATATAATTAAAAGCCAGTGCGAATTCCAAACAAAAGTCATAATTTTTTTGATCCAAATAAGAGAGAGGAGTTACAGGATGGAATAGAAAATATTGTACTAGTCGAAGAGATTCTCATTTAAGAATAATATGCCTTCCTTGAAGGAGTTCAAAAAATTTTATAAACAATATAAGAAATATCCAAATGATCACTTGTAATTTCAATAAAGTCGAATTTAAAATATAAATGAAAGTATATAGGAATTGAACAATCAAGACCTATTATAACTTAATAAACTGGAGTAGTTACCTAAACCATAGTTTCCAGTTATAGATTTTAAATAGCAATCTCAACCTAGTTCAGCATAGACTTTATCGATAAAAAAACGTATTAAAAAATAATATGATCCAGAATACCAAGCATATATAAACTCATTATTCACATAAGGTATTATATATATAATATTTTTAGAAAAGAAAGAATTCTGCCTTGATTGGCTATCTTAGTCTTAAAATTATCTTAAGGATTGATGAAAGCTTTTTTGATAAATCTCTATTTTTTGTATTATATTTTTATAATATACATTATTTTAATTAAAAACCTTATGTCGAAATTGAAGTACCTAGACAATGTCAATAAGTAAATTACGGATAGCATGTTTTATGTGGACTAAAGATACATGAAAAGCTTAAGTCCAATACTAAGTGACTGGTTTAAAAAAATGAAACCTCTCCCAGGGTTCTCAAGAATATTTCAGGACTACAACAAAAGATACTTCACTATCAATTTGGTCGAACTATCTCTCTACTACTCGATCAAAAAGAATTACTCCTTAGACGAAATAACATACATTCCATTTTAAGTAATTAGTTATCAATTACAAAGGGAAATCGTTGAAATTAAAGATAAACCCCATTATGCTCTCTCAAACTAAGGCGTGGAATGGAAGGAAGCATTCGGATTCACAATATATCTAAGAGAGAGATACATAATTCTAGTTGCCCAATCAAATGCCACTTATCAATAATGGCTGAACCATTTTGAATCCATAAGGAACAAGCAGACTGGTTAAAGTATATTGATCAGAACCCGTACTCCGTTCTATTCATAATTATTCATCGACAAAATCTCAGATGGACCAAAATAGAATAAGGAAAATTATGTACAACCAGAAAAAATGGTCAGAATTGAGCAAATCAAGGAAAATAAGCAAATATAGGAAACCATAGTTGAGCAAAGTGTTCCTGAGGTTCATATTTAGCATAAATGTGAGACTGAATTGATAGATAAATATGATGATGTTGAAGATAATTAAGAATTCCTAGAGATCCAACAAACATAAGAAAAGAAGATTATACCTTAGGATATCAAATACTAGCCTGATGAACCTCAAGACATTCCGAAGGTTATAAATTCATAGAAATAACTATTTATTGAAGCTCCTCTCGAGGAGGAGAAAGTTGAAGAAAGTGTAAATCAAAAAGTTGAAGAACAAATAATTAGATTTGGGGAGAGACAAGACTCCCAACAAAAGACCAAAGAGATCATGATCTAACCTATAAGGTTGGACAGCATACGAAAGTAACCAAAAGGATAGGAATAAAATAAACTGTAAGGGATTGAAAAATAAACAACCAATATATGGTAGGATTACGATAAAGATGGTAATCCAAAATAGATTCCATCAATAAGACAGAACTGTTTCATTGAGCCATATTTCTTGAAATAGAGTGAAGAGCTAGATCAGCCTGACTTTTTAATTAGATTTGACGAAATGGATTCAAGTAGATGAAATTTTGATTCTTTTTCAAAGTTTATATTCATCATCAATATTATCCTTGCTAAATCTTCTTCCATCTAATCTCGGAGTATGTAAATACACAGGAGATAATTTTTAATCATCCTCCTCCCTTTAAATAGCGATGAATTAAGTCGGAATCACGACCGGGTCAGGCTGGGTTTTTTATTTTGGAGTCTTAGAAATTTGTTTCCTTATAGTCTAAGCTTAAGGTTTCAATTTTTTCTATTCTTATCGATAATTTTTTATCACAACAAATGGTCCTTCATCCATCATTTTTAATTTTTTCTTTTAATTTAATATATGTCGAAAAAAGAGATACCATTTAATGGAGATTATGAAGATTCTGAAGAGGATAGCGAGTCAGTATCATCCGAGTCGGAAGAGGAATAGCCGAAAAAGAAATTAAAGAAAAAAACAATAAAAAATGGCCTTATTATGAATGTTTCAGGTATATTCAGTTAAAAATTATTTTTTATAGACACCTAGTATCCAGTTGTTAAGTTCGTTGGTAAGAAACTATTCAATTTTAAATTATCTTATATACCATATACTGAGAACTATGGTTGGGATTTATGTTGGACTGATAATGCAGTATTACCTGAGACTCTGTCAAAAATGCAACGTATAATATGATGTTAAATTATAAAGCCCATCAAAAGATTAATCACATGCCTGGAATGTATTGTTTAGCTAGGAAAAATCATTTAGGTAGAAACTTAACTAAAATGGTTAAATAGTTCCCTGAAAAATTTGACTTCTTTCCGAGAACATGGCTCCTACCTAGTGAATATGGAGACTTTAAATAATAATTCTGTAAAGGAAAGGCAAAAACCTTCATCGTTAAACCTGAAGCCAGCTGTTAGGGTAGAGGAATATTTTTAACACGTTCAATTGATTCAATCAATCCCACAGAACATTATGTCGCATAGAGATATATCCACAAACCATTCCTCATAGATGGACTTAAATTTGATTTCAGATTATATGTTTTGATAGCAGGCTGCGATCCACTTAGAATATACCTTTTCAAAGAAGGATTAGCAAGATTTGCGACTCAGCCTTATGTTCCTCCACATTCATAAAATCTTGATGATGCATGCATGCATTTGACCAATTATGCCATAAATAAGGACAATCCCAATTTTATATTCAACTAAAATGAATAACAAATGGATATCGGACATAAGAGAAGTTTCACTAGTGTCATACAACTTATGGAGAGTATGGGATTAAATACAAAGTAAATGATGGAAGAAATCAAAGATTTGATTATTAAAACGTTTTGTTCAGTCTAGCCAATTTTACAATCAAACTACACCTAACCAGATAATTTTGCCAACAACATGTGTTTTGAAGTTCTAGGCTTTGATATTCTAATAGATCATCATTTAAAACCCTATCTACTTGAAGTCAATCATACACCCAGTTTCACGACAGACACACCATTGGATTCCTTCATTAAGAAGAATTTAATTAGGGATACCATTAAGATAATGAATATTAATTTAAAGACTAAAAATGACATAGTAAGCATTAAAAAGGACTAAATGTAAAGGCGAGTTTTGACTGGCAAAAAGTAAAAGTACACATTTGAAGAAAAGAGGTTGCTTAAATAACAAGCCTAATTGGAGAGAGACGAATATGAAAATCAAAATCTTGGCGATTATGAAAAAATATATCCTCTGGAGAAAAATTATGATGAGTTTATTTAACACGCACAGAAAATCTACGAGGAATGGACTGGAGCAAGTATTTAATTTATTAAAATATAGATATTCGAAGAAACCCTAAAAAAGAAGAAACTCAATTGGCTTAGTCTATGCCTCCCAAATAAAAAGACTAAACTAAAATATAATAAAAGAGCAAGTTATACTAAAATGTGTAATCAAAGGTTAACACTAATCTGTACCCAAAAATAGATGGCAACAAGGTTGAGATGGAAGATGAATAGCAAACAACGAAGGAATAATATAGGAGGGAGATTATAGGTGAAGATGATTAGTAATCGCCTTTGAGAATCAAAAAGGAAATCAACTATTAAGTGCATATTAGGGATGTAATCAAGAGTGTGGAAGAAATTTAATAACCTATAATCTATTAATCATCACTAACATGCCTATCTCCTATGTTATAGAGATAACAAGTCTAATAACCAAAGAAATTTTCAATAAGGAAACAATCAAAAATGAAGTATTCAGATAAAAAATTTAATGATAGCGATCAAGAAATAGAACCGATCAAAGTCATCATCGAATAAAAGGTAATAGAGGTAAAGAAAGAAATAAGAGAGATAGATAAAGTAGATAAAACAGACAAAAATGATAAAAATGGTTCCTTTATCAAACCTAAAATATTTAGCTTAAAAATACATCAGCCACAAAAGGGATACAAATTGCAGCAATTACCTATTCTAATATAATAAAACTATGGAAAATATAGATATGAATGAAATAATTTTATATTATCACATAATTAGTATATACAATTTTTAGATTTAATGAGAATTATATATATTATGAATTCGATAAATTTTTATTTTTTTATATTCAAAAATCATAATTTATTAGAACATAAAAATATGAAAAATTCAGAAATTGTTGAAAACTTGATCAAAGAAAATAGAGAAATTAATTCCTAAATTTTTGAATAGATAAAGCTCAACCTCTAGTAAAAGCCTCTTCATTTGTACGAGATTGGCTCAATTCAAAAATATTTGATGAGATTTGCAAGATTTTAAGTTTTATTTTACACAATAGGAGGTGTAATGTACTTTTCGACTTTGGGCAGAGAAAAATATTAATATTACAAAGATGAATATGATAAGGTTAAAATGGCTGGTGATAAACCATATAGAGAAGATTAATTAAAAAAGAAGATTAGCATTTTATTTGGGGCTAATATATTCTTTTTTGTCTCCTGCTGTTTTGGTTTGGTTTTCACATCAAAGTAAATGAGAAAAACTCCCTTATCTATCTATTATTTGGACAATAATATGTTCAGACTAACCTTTAACACAATTTAATTCAAAAAGTCAATTATTGAAACTAATCAATTGGAGATTGCTCAATCAAATAAAAAACTAAACAAGTCTGTCGGATTGTTTATGAATAAGAATCCCCTGTATGTTTTAGGAACAGGAACATATCATAGAAAGCTAACTGAGTTTATAATAAAAAATTAATAATAATGAATAATGAGTAGTATTGTTAGCATAAAATTGTTTATTAGCATGTTCAATAAATTTTTGAATTTCATATAGATATAAATTCATAAATTTCTCATTAAATTTAATCATCGATGGACTAAAGGCCTATACTAGGTTATTGGGGAATAAAAGGATTAGCTTAACCTATACGAATCCTTCTTAAATATCTCGGAGTTGATTATGAGGACAAGGTTTACAAAAGCAGAAAAGAATGGTCAGAGGATCCAAATCCATTATTAAAGCACCCTTTTAGAAATCTTCCTTACTATATTGATAATAATCATGTAACTTATTGTTATAATTAGATTACATTTGAATCAGATGCCATCTATCATTACATATCAATCAAACAAAATAGGGAAGATTTATTAGGAACAGATTTAATAAGTAAGACTGCAGTGGCTACATGGAGTAGTATAATAAAAGACTTTAGAGAATTTTTCTTTGGATTAATTTTCGATCCAGAAAATTTTGATAAAAATAAAGAAAAATCTTTAATTACTTTATAAGAGTGGTTTGATAGTTTTGAGATTGTATTAGGGGACAATTAGTTTCTAACAGGCAATAAAATAACTTATGTTGATTTTATATTATGGGAGATTATTGATGAAATCTCAAAATTTAATGAAGCGACATTAGAAAAATGCCCTAAATTGAAATCATTACATTTGAGGATTACCTAATTACCAGAATTAGTGGAGTACTTCCAATCCCAAGAGAATAATAAGTATAAATTCTATGGTCCTCCATCGGTGTTTAGATGAAAATTAGAAAGTAATAAATAATGACTATTTCATTTAAAATAAAATCTTTTATTCATAATTATGATTTGAAAGAAAAATATTCAATCAAATGCTTATTATTCTATTTCGATGAAAATAATGAAATATAAGCTAGTTATTGGCAAATCAGAGATGATGATATTTCTTAATGACAATAATTTTGAATGAAAATAGTTTGGTAATATACAATTATATAATCACGAATAACCACTTCACTTAAAAATTAATAAAACGGCAAAACTAGTTTTTAAGTATTCCATGAAATAAATGTTTAAAACAATAATTTTCTCTGCTTATATCTCTTTTTCAATAATCATTAAACTTATTAATTTAATTATGATTATTTTGTCTATATTGCTGATGGAGGTTTAATCTATTCCATAAATCAATCTTATGGCAAATTAGTAATTTTCTTAGAGATTGAATTAAATTTTAGAGATAAATGGATTGCAAACGATTATTAATCAACCATCTCTTGGATTCGAAATACAGGGTGGAATTTCAGGCGGAGTGATAAATTCATTTGCTAATCAAACGATTGTTAGTTTTACCTAGTTTGATATAATATACTTGGCATTATTGTAATTGTAGAACAACACTTATGGTGCAAGTATTTTGAAGTTAGAAGAAAATACTACATATGTTCTACAAGCTCAGATAGCGAATATATCTAACACTTAGAAATGTCAAGGAATAGGTGCATCGTCACTACAATTCCTTGCTATTCCATGCTTTGCTACTAATGGTCAGGTAACAATGTATATATAGAATGAATAATTAATTTAGTTCTAGACCAACTTGACTATTAAGGTCTCATAATTATAATAAATGTCATTATATGTGAATGAATAGGATGGTGAATACTCAATCTCTTTGTGTATATAAAATACTAATTCAACAATAATATATAATATGATTTATAAAGATCAAAATTTATCACAACCATAACAAATATGGCAATAGTCTGGATAATTTGTTTAAGTTTATGTTTCTAATTAAAATTAAGGTATATTTTTTTAATATTCATAGTATTTGCCTTATCATCCTAATAACTCTTTATAACTAATTAAAATATTACAAAAATTTACAGTATTGATAAATAGAGATATATGTCATTTAGTTTATCATTATATGATGATAATGTGATATACGTTTTAACCAATACGTCCATAATTACATTATTGTATAATTTGGGTATCAACCAAACGATTGCTCTGCCATAATCAATTAGTTATGGATCTATATTCACGAGTTATAAATTACTTTATGTATGTACTTAAAACAAAACTCTAACATATTAGTATATCAATAATAAATATTTAAAATACTAGTAATTTTACAATATAGGGTTTAATCAGTAATTTACTTAAGTAAGTCCTTTGAACTTTATAATAACATCTAATAATAATATTATTTAGATATTTTTATAACTTGATTTTTATATCTATAATAGTTAACCTAATTATTCAGGTATGTTTAATGTATCATAATATTTTATGAACGGTACCTTATTTTCTAATTAATCAATTTATGCTAATGTTATTAATAATTACACAGGTTAGATATTACCTAAGCAATATTAATATAATGGGAGTTAATTAATTTATGACAGCAGACCATAGATAAAATTGAACTTAGCTTTATTTGATGGTCCAATACTGTAGTATGGAGTGAATTCTTCCTTCATTAGTGGAGTATAAGGCAATCAAATTTCGAACTTACAAGTTATGCGATCTTAAATTTTTACCAATTATCCTTTAAAGAATGCAGATGGGTATTTGCAGCTCTTAATTGATGATCAAGTCCTTTATATATATATACAATCTATGTAGGAAGAAGTTGGATACGATTCAGTATTCTCAAATACTTACAATTTAACAAATACTATCGAGTCTATTAAAGTAATAGAATTCAATAATCTAACCCAACTGGCCTTATTGATTTCCAATAACTCAATATTCGTATATTATATTAAACCTTTAGTATACACTTAATACTGTTACCAACTTAATTTAACTGAGTCTTACAACATATCCTCTATTAATCCTAGCAGTACACTTGTCATAAATTAAAATATCTTAATACAATATAATTAGACACAATATATTATTTAAATGGGCTTATATAATTTTACATTAATTTCATAATAATAAATAAATTTGTCTAGTCTATCATTTATCACCCTTGTGGATTATAGTCTATTATTCTATCTTAATGATAATAAAATAATGGTAAATTTATTATATACCAAAAATAATAAAATGATTTAGCTAACAGATAAAACTCTACCACTTTAAGGATTAATCACTCTTATTATTCCACTTGAGGAGTGCATCATTGGATTAGGGACTTCTAATAATGTTACATATTTATACTATTTTGAAAATAATATGTAAGGCATTTTTTATAATTAATCTTACTATTATGAGATTATTAGTTATAATCTAACTTTCTAATCATCACAGTTTGCATACTCTAACAAACTATTTTATATTTGGGTCTAAAATGGAACGAAGAATTATATAAACTTTTACTCTTGTACCTCATAAATAAATTAACCTGTTTAATAATTGACTGTTGTTGGAGAAGTGTCATATATTAGCGCATATAGTAACATCCCTTATCAATATGATATATTGAACTACCAAGCTAAATCAATCGGATATGTAGTATATTATCCATACAATACTCAATTGACGATATTTCCAATATTTGCTCTAACACTATAGTTACAGGTAGACATTCCGTTAGTTATCATAGGTAATTGGAATTACACAGAATCCGTTTACCTAAATATTACTATTAATCAAATGTTTTTAGATGTAAACAATTATAACACATCTCTCTCAATAACACTTTAAGAGGCGACCTAGATAGGATCACTTTAAATAAATCCATATAATATGTTTAATGGATCAATTTAAAATTATATAATTTAGTGTTAAGATTGCAATAGCTTTAACTATACAAATATCTTGTCCCAAGGATATATTTACTTTTAAAAAAACACAGCTACTTGTAATTATTAAATTTAAAACAATACTCAAATTTTATATTTTGCAACAGATTCTGAAATTTATCAATACAACGCAAGTGTTAATTCTACATTTCCAACAACCCCTCAATTAGAGAATCAAACTTTAGTATATAAGACTGATGGCAATCCTTATGATGTTGTATTGATGACATTTTTTGAGGTTAATACCAATTCTTTGTCTTGGTTGTATGCAAACAACACAGAATTGTATGTTGTAAGTATGATCAATGGTACTCCTTCATACTTATTTATAAATTACGGAACTGATTCAACTTTTGGAATATATTAAGATGGGTTTCTTTAAATGTCGTATAATTAAAGTTATTATTGCTATTTCTATTCCATAATAAATAATACTTAAAATTTAATTATAATAAGTAATGGAATAGAAATACCAGTATCATTTGATTTTTAATCTCCTTTCATAAATTATGAATAAACATCTTAATATATAGTTTTTGGAGCATTCCAACAAAATTTAATTGCTGGTATATATGGAATACTATTAAATGTTAGTTTAGCACAAGAATCCTTATATACTATGATATCATATAAAATATTTAATCTATATGAAATTTTGCCCAAATAAGATTTATTAGATGCAGATTAAATTTAACAATTAAATTAGCCTTATATACATGGAGATCTAACAGTAATTGAACTAGTTTATACTACTTTAGCTTCAGCAGGAAGAATAGCTTTGTTTTTTGATAGGATGACTTTGGTCGACTACAAATAGCTCTGCACCTTAAATTTAATAAATGCGACTATCATTTAATTATTTTATAATTAAATATCAGTAAATTAGAATCAGGTTGCTATTATAAATTCAGCGTCATCAAAGACTGAGACATAAATCTTATTAAGTCTTTATAAAATTGATGATTCTGTTTGTTATGGCAATAATGTTGTTCAACCATATTTGGTAGAAATTTTAGATAGTCAACTATCATCAGAAGGATTCACACAAGTTTAATATCTTAGTTCAAATTTGCTACTTATATCTTTTGGAACAAATACTACTATATATTAGGTCTAATAAGACATCTAAATGCAATACAATGCTAGTACAAACAGTTATATTAACATAACAGCATTTAATCCAATATATAATTCATCACAATTAATATATCTAGATTATGATCAATCTTAGAAACATAAGTTAGCATGGTATTGGATTACTCTGATAGTCATCCTATCCTTAATTATAGTAGTAGGTCTCTCTTTAATAATTTATTTTAAATGTAGGTCAAATAAATCTGATTTCGACAGTCATTTGATCTAAAAGAATGAGATAGAAATAAAATGAATATAATATAATTTATAATATAATTTATAATAAGTTTGCAATTCTTTAGGTATTTCCCGTTCTTAATTGATTTATTATTATAAAGTTTGTTCATTGACCAAATTATATGACAAGACCCCTAAATTATGGAAAATAGTAAAACGATTGATTAGAATTATATATATTTGAACTAACATATATTATATTTATAATTTACCGATTATTACTATTAATAAATCTTGGTATATAATACATTAGATTATTTCACAATTTATATTAATTACTTTTTAAAAAAATTAACTCAAAATATCTTTACAATGATGTAGAGTTAAAGGGAGCATTAAGAGGCCTGACAAACGATAGGCCATCAATAAGGAAACTCTTAGAAGGCTAGCTTATGGCATCACTCCTATTCAATTTAGCTTTGATAAAAAAAGAAGCCATAATGCCTTCCAGGATGAGAAGATTTAAAACCTGACATATATAAGTGACTACCTTCGCGACAATCGTGTTCCAATTAAATTCGATGAATATTCTTTTCATTTACCATTATTCAGGTATATAAGGTGTCTGAAGAATCATAGGCAGATATCATAAAATTGCTCTTTGACATAAGTCAAACATTCTATTCGGTTCATTAAAGTATTTAATACAAATCAAGTAATAGTCTAGTAATGAAAAATGAATAAACAAATAAGTTCAAAATTTGAAGCCGATCCCCAAGCAAATATTAGGCTTGTAAGTTTAAAATTTAATATTGGTTCCTAAATTAAGGGAAGCTCTAGTAAATACTAGGGACAGATCTCTGTGATAAGAAAGTTACCTGAACTTTTAAATAAATTAGTGTGATCATTTATATATAATTTTTTTTTTTTTATCTCCATCACTAAAAATTTAATACACTCTGAACAAGTATATCATTTTTATGATTTCCTTATTTGACCGTCTTTGAAAAGAATAGAATCATATAGTGAGGAATGGAAGTGAATTGAGAAAAATCATACTTGTTTTCAATATATTTATATTATATAATTTTGATCAAAGAATAATATGGAAAACTTTGACATGAAAATCTTTGACATGTAGTCTATAGTTTAATAGAGTAACAAATTTAAAGATAAGTACGATTTTAAATTATAAGGCTAACCACGATGAAGGATTGTGAATTATTAATGAAAAAATATAATTCACTTGTTCCTATCATGTAATCTTAACTAGAGCTTGAAGGGAACAGTATTTACATTTATCAATAAACATAGTTGGTGTGACCTATTATTAGACTGTATATTAAATATTTATTGGAGTAATCATACCATTTGATTACCCTGAAGGATCACCTTAGATTTTTGCAAAAAATATCGATGGTATTTTATTCATATTATCTCCAGTGTATAAATTTATAGTAGCTCAAAAGTATGAGTAGCATTACAGACCACCGATAATATTTGTGAACAATTATATTTAAAAATGGTAAACAAAGGGTTCATTAGTAAATTATTATTCATAATAAGGTTGATTTCGTAACATAAGCACAAGTTCTATTCAATAAAGATTTTCCATTTCACCAAAAGCCATAAATTTAATAAATTCAACAAATTCCATCATAGCCTAGATTTGTTCCTCAATAGCCTGGATAATTATGGTAGACATAGCCAATCCAAAGCATGGTTTAATCAACTACAATTTAATACAAAAACCCTAATAAGCAATAATAATCTAAGATAGAACCCTAATCACAAGTTAATAAATAATAATCAACTTCAGATACATTGGGTGAGGGAGCTAATAAACTAAAATCACTATTTAAATCAGTAATCGATAAGGGGAAGGATCTTATATAAACTGAGGAAGAAAAAAAGTAGAAACTGGAAAAGCTGGTAAAAGATAAATTAATAATTACCTTACCACCTATAACTTAATAACTTATCAAATCAATCAATTAATAAAGATTGTTCACTAACCAAATAATAGGGTTAAAGTTCTAATTGAATAAGATATAAACTGATCAGAACTAATTAGAGGGCAGAATTATGATGGGAACGGCAAAAATAGACAAAAACATCAATCAACTAGCTAAATAGGAGATATTTTATAAACAAATTCCAAAAGACATTAATGAGCTCGATAAGTAATTATTTTATTAAAGATGTAGTTTTATTGAAATGGATGAAGTGTCTAACCATCTAATTGAATTGACAGCTACAGCAAGGGCATAAAGAGAAGCCCTTCAATACTTATATCATTATTTTAAATATGGAGATTTATAATTGGAGACTCTATTAAAACAAACAAGAGTCATTTCTGAATAGTTATTTTTGAGTAATTTACATATTTAAAAATATTTATGATTTAAGAAGCCTGGGATTTCTATAATAGTATAGGGGCACCTAAATATATATGTGCTCCTATGGTTGACTAGAGTGAGTTAGCATTCAGACATTTGACTAGAAATCATGGAGTGTAATTAGCATACACACCTATGATGCATAGTAAAGTCATGATCACTACTAAAACATATAAGGAAGAGTTCTTCCAAACAAATCAATAAGATAGACCATTATTTGTGTAATTTTGTGGTAATGACCCAGACACAATAGTTAAAGCAGCTTAAATGGTAGAAAATGAATGCGATGCTATTGACATTAATTTGGGATGTCCATAAGGTATTGCTCGAAAAGGAAATTATGGATCATTTCTTTTGGAGAAACCAGACATAATTATGTAATAGATTTTACAAAATAAAGGAATATGATAAAAGCTCTAAAACAGAATGTTAAAGTTCCTATAACATGTAAAATTAGAATACTTAAAGACAAGTAGAAAACCTTTGAATTAGTTTAGAGGATATAGGATTCGGGATGTTCCATATTATGCGTGCATGGAAGAACCAAGGAATAGAATAAAGACTCTGTAGGTAGTTGTGATTGGCAAATTATTAAAGAAATAAAACAATTGTTAAAAATACCTGTGTTTGCTAATGGGGGTATTGGGACATGGAATGATGTCTAAAGGTGCTTATAGGAAACAGGAGCTGATGCAGTAATGTCATCAGAAGCATTACTTGAAAATCCAGCCTTGTTCTCAGGATAGCTAAAGGATTTGGATGATCTTGCATTAGAGTATATGGGATATGCCAAACAGTATAAAACAAGAATTGGCGATCTGAAAGGGCACTTGTTCAAATTTATGCATTCTGGACTATCAATTCACATAGATTTAAGATCAAAGCTAGCAAATGCCAAATCCTATGATGATCATTTAGAAATAGTGGTTGAAATGAAATAGAGAAGAAGAGATACGCCTCTTGAAGATAAACTAGGATGGTATACTAGATATCAAAGATTTAAGAAGCCTGAAAACAAATAAGAATAGGTTGAAAATAAAATTGAGGAAAAACTTAATATTCTTGTCTAACAATAATGAATTTTATATCATTTTATAATTGTTATATAAATTGATCAAATTATTTATCTAAATTGTGTAATTATTCTAGTTAGTAAAAAATTAGATGGATCTACTTTTGATTTGGCAAAAATTAACGAGTGTATGAACTTAGAATTAAGGATTTCATACCCTTTTAATTTTGACTCTTATACTATTCAAATTAGATATTTTTCTGGAAATGTTGTGAAATTTGTAGGAATACGAACCAATTTTATATAAAACTTTAATACATAATCAAAATATCAAGTAGATTTGTCTGTAGATACAGCATTCCCGACTTTTCTTCCAAAATAAGCACCGAAAGTTCCTCCTACTAGAGCACCTACTTTACCTCCGAATGAGCCAATTGATGCTAAAATTCCTGAAAAAAATAACAATATTTTCTTTCTTCTTCTTTTTTAGACGAAAGTATTTGCATCAACTATGTCCGATGATACTTTCTCCATATTGGATTTATTCTTATCCTAATTCACTTAGGCTTAATTCAGATTTTCATCATCTTTCTGAATCAAAGAGTTCTATTATTCTTGTAGTTTCTTCAATTTTTCAATTTCTATTATCATTTTTAGATACTCTTCCTCCTCTTCTTCTTTGACCCTTTTTGATGTGCACATAGATTTGAGTACGTTTTCAACTTACAATGCATTCTATTAGAACTATTAGTCATTCTTAGATGATAGAATATTTTAAATGGATAGAATTAGGGTATCTGATTCTTTCAATATTTAAACCCATCTTTATTCTTTTCTATTAGTATTCCTTAACCTTATCTTTTTTAAATCTTCCGACACTATTTTCATCTTTTGTTCCATTTCTATTCTCCTCTAGTCCACTATCTGATATCTATAATGCAATACCATATCGTTCAATTTACTTATGTCCTCAACAGCCTAAATATATTTATAAAATACAAGTTAGTATTCAACTTCTTAAACATATTAATCATCTTGGTATGCCATCTTCTAATCAAGTTCCTTTATTTTTGTTCTATAAACCATCTTATCTAGTAGCTTTATTTTATTATAAGCTTCCTTGATTGCTTTAAGTTATTGCCATCCTTTAGCTATATGTGTTCCCTTAATCATAAGATCATCCTCAATTAGTATAAAAGCTAAGAGCTTATCCATATTCATAATTGCATCGTCAAGAGTGCATTATTAATTCATATTATATCATTTTGAATTAAGCTGATTAGTATAATATTATTTATTATGGAATATGTATAAATATATTTTCTATGATATATCATATATCTCTCTCAACAAATGTTTATGGCCTTGATTTGTAGCAAAGATATCCAATAACACCTATTACGATGGCACCAAATAAGCCTACAAATCCTCCAAACCAATCATTCTTGGATCCACTCCAATTTGCCTTTGGTTATGCTCCCAAATAAATATCATTATATATTGTTAGCAACTAACTGGCATTTGTAACTTAATTTAGAGCAGTTAAATTGATCTAAAATGTCATATTAACACTATCTGAAGTAGAATTTATCCTGCTGAAAGCAGCTCTTGGCACTTGGGAGTAGTTTACTGTCATATAGATTTCTGGAGTGACATATAATTGTGAAAATCCACTTGCATATGAATAAAATAATGTTCCATTTGGTGTCAATGTGAAGTTTCCAGGTTAAGAACCTGTAGTTGTAGCATTATAAAATCCTACAAAAGTTAAAGTTGTTCCCTAATTTGCCTAACTATCATAGTAGACACCAATAACTGTTTGAGAGGCTGTTTAAAATTCAGTTACGATGTAACCATTTTATGCCTACATTCCAACAGCTGGAAATACACCAAATTGTTATAACTTATTCTATTATTAAGCTGTCACAGTTATCTAATTTGTATTGATTAGTTAGAGTGTATAGATGTACCCAACAGTATTTGTTTGGATAACTAAGGATAGCTCATCAAGTTGACTTGACTGGGTAGCTTGTTATATTGATACAATTGATTCTAAAATAATAATTAATTCTATTACATTCTATGATTGGATTAAAATTAACCAACTATGTCAGCATGGGAGTATTTAAATTTGCTGATGTTAAGGAAAGTTGATATACTATTCTAACAGTTTATAGATCAGGTAAAACTATCATAATACCAGTGTAGGATTGAGTATTTGAGGTCTTAACTCCGAACAATGACCAACTGCTAACCTGTGAAGCATCAATTGTATCTATTAAATAATTAAAAAATATTACAATTCTAAACTAATGTATAAGTAACTGAAGAAGTATTTGAAACAACTGTGAAGAATGAAAAATATCCTTGGAATTATAAAATTAGCAAACCATTAAAATACTGTCCAGATATTACATTAGGGAAGTTTATAATTTAATTTGTGGCTCCATTAGTTTAATTGAAAGTAATAGGAGCATGTGTTTGGGTCTTACTAGAATAATTGTAGTTTTAATAATAAGCACCAGTTGTATTTATATTGCAAATAGATATTAATTGATAACTGAATGTGTCAGTAAATATAATGGGACAAGAAGTATAGTTAGTTTTAGCATCAAATTTGTATAATAAAGCATAATTTTGCAATTTTAAAGTGGGGTCATAGTAATATGAATATACTGCTGTTGTATTTTATGCAAACCCTAGTGTATATCCTCCTAAACCATGTAGAGTTCCAGTTGTATAAGCTGTAGGTTAAAAGTTTCCATTCACATTAGATTTAGTTATAGGTTGAATGATGGGAATTTAATATAAATGTTAATCAGTGTTACTACTATTTACTATCCATGCAGTATAACTTTATGTGATTCCGACAAACAACTATGTTGGATTAATTTTAAATAGAACAACATTATTAGCCTCTTAAACTAGATTTGCATTAGTCTTGGTATCAACATAAGTGTTTGAATCAATCACAGTTATGTTCTAAGTAACTTATGTCGATTGAGTTGTTGGCATCGTAACAGTGTAAGTTATATCATACGATAATTTTGATGTAGTTGTCATTTATGGTGTAAATTAAACATAAGTTTAATTTTAAACAACTAAAACTGTCTCTGCTGCTGTTAGTACATCCACTATATCGAATGGTTGTGTGGTATTAATTGATAAAGCAGACAGTGTAGTAATTTAACCTCCAGCAACATATTATGAGTAATACAACATATTGTTGATTCCTGTAGCAGGTTAAAATATGCCTACCTATTAAGTCTGATTATATGTCCAACTTAAGTAAAATTTATTACTTGTAAATGTTGATTAGACTGGGGTATTAATTGTTGCCTATGTTGGTACTTAAACATTTACTGAGTTTGGTGCTATGCTAACTAACTAAAATGGATTTGCTGATATTTTAGGATAGAATTAGATATATTAATTTTAATTTCCATCTGATTGGGCTATGAATATTCCATCTAAAACCAATCCAATTCCTACGGTTGCTGATCCTGTTTAAGCAGGATACTAAATATTCTAAACAGTTGTCCAAGTGTTTGCAACAGTTTGAATTATTAATAATTCATAAGTATTATCAATAAACACGTAACCTGGATATACTAATTAATTTTAATATAATTATCTTGGAGTAAATAACTCTTCGTTAATTACATAAAGTGGGGTCGCTAAATTGGTTAAGCTATAGACTAAAACAGCTTATGGTGTTGAAGTCAAAACATAAACGAGATTAGTTTGAATGATGAAATTTACTATGTTCCAATTGAATGTGTTAGGTAGTGTAATTGATGATGGATACTAGGCTTACGATTTTGGAATACCCCAAATAAATGTAAAGAATAGTATTTAGTTATTTTATCCAGATGTGGTAATTGCTAAAACGGTGTTATTTGTATTAATTGTTCCAAATGGAAGTGTAAGAGCTGATGCTACAACTGTCTATCCATTTGCTATAGTGATTTAAACCTAATTATTATCTTACAGACATCCTTAAGCATTACAGAATTATAAATTAAGTAAGCTTTAGTCCGATGTCTAACTAGCAACTACATATAAATTTGTATTAGAAGGATTTTATAGGACCTCTGAATACTGGATTGTAATTCTTTTTGAATTGTAGTAAGATTGAATTTAAACTTATTTGATTTAAAAGGAGGCTGGCTAATCACTGGTAGCATTATATGTCATATTTGAACCATAGAAGTACGGACTTAGCACTTGTTAACTTATATCCGGGTATGATATTGTTGGTGATGTTGGTAGGGTAAAATTATTATTATTACTCAAGGTGGATAATGGATAGGGTGTATTTGGTGAGATTGACTAGTAGGTAAATGTAACTGTGCAAACTGTACCAGTCGTTGATCCAGAGTTTGGTGTGGCTGAAACTATAAAAGTTCCAGTTTGGCTTGATTATGAAAAAGTAGCTCTTAGAATTGGTGGAGCAATCTAATAATATGTATAAGTATTCGATAGTAACGTAAAGCTAGAACTTCTAACATCAAATGTAATTTAATATTGATTGATCTGTCCTGAAGTCCATAAATAGTATGACTAATTAGTTTAATACCCAGGTGAGACTATTACTTAGTTTCCTGTAGAATATACTACATATTGAGGATTCACAAATAATTGATATAATTAGTTGCTTTAATAGATAGAGCCTGTGGGATATGGAATTTAGGATTAATTATTAAATTAATTCCTAGTTGCTAAAGGATTCAAATATAAGTTCAATATTCCACCTTATGTTGCTAGTGCAATATAATATGAATAGTAAAATTTGGATTACGATTGAATCAAAACTGGATACACTCCTAATGAAATAAACTGTTGAGTAGCTTAATTGTAAGTTAGATTTGCTGCAGTTGAATTATAAAATAATGTGGTTGATGTAAGATAGAAAACTAATTAGTGGATATAAAATACCTGATTGATCAGCATTGATGTAATATCCAAACAAGGATTAGAATGTTGTACTTTTTAATTAGGTTATAGTTAATGGTGAAATCTAAGATGCCTAATTAAATGCAAATTAGTATGTTAGGACATATGATTAATTCTAAGTGGGACTAGTATACAGGACAGCTCCTAGTATTTATGGCTACGCAGCCGTAGTTGAAATCACTTGGAATGAGGAAAAAATTGATCCTGTAAGTTTTATAGAATTTGTTGTCTACACAGGAATAGGTGCTGCCAAGATACCCAATGAAATGTTGTAATAGTAAAACAATTGGTAATTTGTTGAATTCAAGCAAGATACTACTATACTGTCATTTGCTATGTATTGTAATTAGTAACATGTGACATAGGTAGGAGCTTTGGATAGATAATATATTTACTCGATATTCCCACTCCAACCTATTGAACTTGGATTCCCTATGAGGTTTGAAGCCCCTGATAGACTACATACCCTGCTGTTGATTAAGTGAGGTAGGCATAAATCCCTGTTTAAACATTTGGATCATAATTTAAATTCAATGGTGCAGTTGCCACTAGTGTGTTTGTTCCAAATAAGTTAGTTGGGTTTGATTTTCCTGTCACATAATTGTAGATTGTAAAGCCTGGATTAGACGTGGTAAATTGCAATCCAGGTCCAGAAAAATAATTATTCAATTGCAATGCAAATTAGCTTCCTGAAGTTGGGTATATGAATGTTCCCAAAGTCTAATTAGTCACACAATTTTATGATGAAGCACTTGCTAAGAGCACGCTTATCAGAAACATATCAAAAGATATTGTTTATATAAATAATAATATCAGAGTTTTACGTATTTGACAAATTTATATATCATCATCAAATTTTCGGAAATATTTTTCACTCTTTCCATATTATATATGATAAACTCAAAAATCAACTCTAGCATCACTAGTGGAATCTTGATAAAATATACCAAGTTAATAGAAGTGATTTCTTGGGTTATTCAATTTTAATGGACACTAATGTTATTTTATATATGCTACCAAAGGTTAATATTCTATAATCCTATTCTCCATCAACTTAGAATAATTATGCTTTATTTTTTCTATTATTTATCTTAATATAGAAATGAAGTGAATTATAATCATTCATTGAGATTATTTACAATAACATCGGATCAAATGACCTTCCCTGTTTGCACATCGGGAAACTCGACCATAAACAAAATAGATTTAGAATCTAATGAGATCTATTTTAGTTTTCTTTTTGAGTGTCATTCATTTATTTGCTGTTCCGATATAGGCTTCTAGACTAAAACCACTGATATATCTATAAACAATAGATTCCCACTTTCATCACATTGAGGAATTTATTTTAACATTAAAACTAATAATATATTATATGATTTATTATCATTGATATAATCTCTAACATAGTTGATCTTTTATATAATCCAAAGACTCTGTCAACTATTAATGTGCATCTTAAATGTTATATCCTTCTTTCACTAAACTAATTATCTCCTTTTCTCTTTAGTATTTAAGTTTAAAAAATTCCTGATTAATGTGTCTAAGCTATTCCCATTTAGAGTCCAGCTCCTATGCTGATTAACTTAACAAATAGAGAGTTTGATCATTCTCAAAATTATGTTTTATGAATCTTTCTTTAATTTCCTTACTTCTTTATTGAATTTTACTAACCATTTAAGCTTTTCTTTGCTGTAACTTTACTATCTAATTATACTGAATACAATAATTAATATTAGATATTAGATTAAAATGATTTTACTTAATGCTTGAGGCTATTGGATTTAGCTGATTCAAAATAAATAACTCAAGGAAAGACTCACACTCATCAAAGAAGGGATTTGTACATTTTTGGATCTCTTAACTATCCTATTCTAGTTATTCCTCTGTATATTCTTCTTAATTTTCCTCTACTAAATCTTCTTAGGAGTCTCCTTAGTCAAACAATTATTCTGGGAATTGCTCTGATAGTTATTCATCCTACAGTTATTCTAATTATTCCTCTAGTTGTTATTACCATTATTCAGATTAGTCTGGTATTTATTCTAGTTGTAATTGCTCTTTTGTTTATTCTTAGAAGTACTTTGGTTTGACAGATTATTATTTTTACAATTGCTCTGGTTATTACTTATAGAATTACTAGGGTTATTTTATTAGCTATTATTTCTACTTTTCTTATTTCTCTTATTATTATTCTTAAAATTATTTTGGCTAATCTGGCAATAGAGATGACAATTATTCTGGTTAGTAGTCTGAATATTAATCTGGCAATTATTCTGGTTATTAATATAGCAGAACCTTTTCCTCTTATTAATACTCGCCTTCTGATAATTATTCTGTTTGATATTCCGACTTTTATTATACTTGCAATTTATTTTGTAATTATTCTGATAGTTGTTCATGTTTTTATTTTAGTGATTATTGCTACTCTGACAGTTATTATTATTTTTTTTACCAAAGTGTCTAGTTTCTCAATTTATCTGCTTACTATTATGGTTATTATTCTTTTGATTTCTTTGATTATTATACTGACAGTTATTCTTGTGATTGCTTTGGTTTCAACTTTGATGAGTTTTCTTCTAATTTTCCCTTAAATTTCGGTTCAAATTTTGAATTACGATTTTCTACCACATCTTCAAAGTCAAAAGTTGGAGCATTGTCGAATTTTCCAGATTCTTTAACATCATTGTAATCATCAAAATTGCACCCAATCTCAATATTTTCGGTCTCAGATTCTAAATCTTCAATTACCTCTACCTCCTAAATTTTAATCAGTTAATCCCTAACTAAAATATAATATAATTTTTATACCTATCTTCAACTATTAGGACATCAAGTCCAATTTATTGAAATCTTCCCAATATTATGATGATGTTTAATTGTTAGCAAATTATTCATCAAATATTTATTACTTTAGCTTTTAATTCTTTATCTTTTATATTTAGTTTTTATCTAAGATCCTCCATTAATCTCCTTAAATAATAACAACGTTTCTTTCATCTTTAAATGAAATTATGGCTACTTATCTGAAATCTAACTCAGCTTATTTGACTTTAAATGATGCACAATAAATTGAAACAGCATTTTCTTTTGACTAATTTGTCAAATTATAATAATCAATTAATATTAGATTATTCTAGTATGATATTATTTCTGTGTTCTTCAATGGATTCATGTAAAATTTCTATCTCTAACTAAGCTGCTTGAATGGAATTCTCTCTGGTAGACTAAATTGCAGTGTTTTCAAATCAGTTGTTGGGTTTTGCTTATAAGTTGAAATTTAATCGCTATAAAAATTCTAATAAACCTTCTCCTCTTCATCCCATAAATATGCAAGTATCAAAATGGAGTTTGCATCCTTGATGTGAACAGTATACAAAAAGTTCTATTAGCATTTTGAAATCAAATAGCACTAATAATCCTCTATGAGATCGCTATATTAGCTTATTTGTATTTCTGAAAATTCAACATGATGTTCCCATCTCTCTAATGGTTCAAAATTACAAACAATCCTATCTTTGATTTTCTTTTAAGTTAGATTTATAGTATCATAAATAGGCCCTTTAGCAAATCGATCCTTTTTATAATTTAATTATAATACCTGAATATAATTGAAGGTAGAATGGTTCACAAATAACTCTGGTAATGGTAGTATCAATTGATAGATTGCTCCTTTAAGATTACAAAAATAAATAATTGATTCATTTTCATCTCCTGGTGCTGAGAAAGAGAATGAAGTGAATTATTATTATGTCCATAAATTGATACTAATTGTAAATATTGGTAATTCTTAGCCCAATTTGAAAATATGGAACTTTTAATCATATTATTTGGGGTATCTTGAATAATTAGGAGGTGTTAATGCTCCTATGTATTTTAAATTATTAAATGTGTGAAAATCAGCTTAAATTAATTCATCTGATTGAAACATCGCCAATATTATTTCTGCCCTCTCTATCCTACCTATACTTAGCTTTTTAGTAACCAAGAATCCAGCGATGCTAAAGTATTTTTCTAATTCACAAATATATAAATACCTTTCAATAATAACATTTCGTTCGCTATTTCAATATCAAACAATGAGGTGGCTGAGCTTTATTAATAAACAATAGGCACAATTTCTTCCTCTAACTTTTCATTTAATTATATGATCTAGAGTTTTAGCCCATCTGGCTCAACTATCAAATAGTAAAGATATGATTGTGTCTGATAGAGCCTCTTGCTTTGTAAATTTTTTTAATTCTTATCCCATTTTACTTTTGCTAGGCCCTTTCTAAGTAATTCTGGATTACAAGCTTACGCGCTCTCTGATTATGATTTCTTGTCCATATAAAATATAATATATGAAATACTTTAAAATAATATTTATATTCTCATTTTTGTATTATTATGGACTATAAATATAATTACAAATGTAATATGTATTATACTAATATGATATCAATTTACTTACCCCAATTTGCTCAATCAACATTAAATTATAAATTTTTCTGCTTATTGGAATTACATGTTTATTATCCTCTTAAATATGTTAAGATATGCTATCATAAAAAATCTCTATCACAACTTTAAAATATTATTTGCATGCCAAATATAAGGGGAAAAGCTGAGTGATTGAATGGTATTTTTCATAAGGTTAAAATATGACTTAATTTGAATGACTGAGTAGGCTATAAAGGAATATTCAATCTAAATAATGAGATCTGGAAATTTTTTCTGCAATCTAATAAATTTTAAGCATAGAAATGGGATAATCCACAATTGGACTTGATTGTTTTATCATGAATTATATGAACAACTATATATTTAATGAATATTTATAATATCCCTAAACTAACCCTTCCAGCCTTTGCTACTTATCTGCCGACCTAAAGAAGCCATCGAGTTAAGAGGACTGAGAACGAAAAATTAAGATCACTGAGCCTTACTAATATAAAATTGCTCAAATACCAACCACCACCACTCCCTCTAACACGCACTGTGGGTGGAAAGAGAAATTCTGTACTTGAAATCTAGGCAAGTTCGCTATTGTCGAAGAGAATGAACTTTTTAAAACGAGCTTCAACACTTATTATTACAGAATAACATTTTCCTGGTACACCACCATCAGTAAATTCTCCTGCAAAATCACCATAAAAGGAATAGCAGTAAAATAGTTGGAAAATTCGAAGAAAGAGCTGCGAATGTTGTTAGTGTGGCAGAATCAGTACATTTTAAAAACATTGCATGATATATGCTACATCTATTCCAGATCGAAAGTTTGAGATTTTGAAGAAATTTAAAACGTCCCTCCATAAACAATCTTCGATGCTTCAGATACCCAAGAATTTAAAAACACATGACGAGATAGATGAAGTATTAGAAGAATTGACACCAATGATCAAGAGTGCTTAAAAATCTCCTTATTTATAAAATAGTCAGAAATCGATCTTTTTTTCGAAGTTTAAAGTGTTTAATGAATCTCCAGGTTAAAAAACGAGATAGCAAAAGAGATAGGTTACAACTATAGATATATACTATAAATCTTAAAAATAAAAACTAAATCTTCTAAAATAACAATTTAAAAAGAAATCTGAAATATTTTCATCACCAACTTTGTTACCTTCCCCTCAAACTTAAAGAACTGAGACGTCACTTAAACCAAAATTACATACTTTGTTTAAAGTTAAAAGTAATTTATTTATTTTAATTTAACTAAGAGGTATATTTATTGGAACAACCTGGGGTTAAAAAAAGGTAAATGACTCTTCCTGAATTCACCTTATGATAATATTTATTGATTTTTTCATGTTTATTTTATAATATTATTTTGCAAAAAATTTGATTTGCACTAATTTATTCTTTTATTTAATTATTATAATAGATATGAGCAGACAAAAAACAAGATCAAGGTGATAAATTATTTTAATTATAGTCTAGGTCTAGCTCAGGACAGCCGCCCGTAGCTAAGCTTATTCGAAAGACAAGCAAGGATTCTGATTCTAGTTCCTCTGAGAGAAGGTACAATAAACTATGGAGTCCTCAAGAAGATTAATTGCTATTAAATCTCTATGAGAAATATAGTGGTTAATGGAAATAGATAGCACTTGAATTGTAGACTAGAAATCCAAGTTAATGTCAACAAAGGTGGAAACGAATAAATCCCAATCGAACAAAACTTAGAAAATAATGGAGCGAGGATGAGGATTAAGAAGTCGTAAGATTAGTGACATTGCATGGAAGGAATTGGAAACTAATAGAATGTGAAATGTAAGGCCGTACAGGCAAATAAATTCGTGAAAGATTTCTAAACAATTTAGATCCAGAGATAAACAAGGAAAAGTTCACAGAACAGGAGGATCTCACTATTTTGTAACAATATCGAATATTTGGACCAAAATGGAGTGAAATATCCAAAATGCTTGAAAGAAGGCCGGTATTCAGTTATTTATAAAAAAAACCCTTTCAAAGGAGAACCAAGTGAAAAATCGTTTCTACTCATACATAAAGAGAGTCTACTTGTTATAAGAGAAGTCAGATGATGATGATGATGATTAATCCGATGAATCTGATGATTAATAGTAGTAAAAATAAGAGATTCCACATATCACTTGTAAATTTTTATATTTATCCCACAAAATATTAGTCAACCATCTAGAAACCATATAAAGTGTCGGGGACAATACAAAGAACGATTCCTTATTATATAACAAGACTCCAAGTTCAAGGATTAATTAATAATCTATGCCTTTTATCATGGGAATGGATTATTCGTTTGATTAGCATATGGAAGACGCTGAGATATCACCATTCAATAATCCAAATATACAGGGAAGAAAATAATTATATGAGTACAGTCCTATAAATTGTGAATAGTAGATTTAACCTAATTTTGATTTTATTTAAGAAGATATTAAAGACCTTAAGATCTAAATTGAAGGCATGTATCTAGAGAAAAACGAATGAAATATATTTATTTAATTTAAGCAAATATTCGAAAACTTATTTTTAATATTTATATCTAATACGATACCAACTTAGACGAAGTTCAAAATACTATCCTGATGACTGAATAAGTGATCCTTAAAAGAGTTATATGAATGTTTAGAAAATGCATTCCAGTTCAAAGGTATTAAGCAAAAGAAAAGAGGAGTATGCCATATTAGAAACAAGTTACTTTTCATTAGGTAAAATATTGTACTGACCATGATGTATGAAAAGATGGGTGCTTTATCTAACTATTTAAATTATGGCTATGTATCAAAAGTATAAAACCTTTGAGAACAAAAATATAATGTTTGTAATATGATTATATGAATATTAAAAACACTCTTGGAATTAGTTCTCAATATGATTTCGAAAAAGGTGTTATGGTTGACACCAAAGTGGATTTTATATTGAATCCAAAAAAGAAAAAGAAACTACAAAGAATAAAACCACATGGCATAGAGTTACTTGAATTGAAGCGATTCTTCAAACATGAATAAGCCATCGAGAAAAACTCAAAACAATCAATAAGCTTTCCTGACCTAAATACAAAATCTCGTCAGAGGCTATTTAAATATAAAGAACCAACACCTGGCTTTTATTAAATATTAGATGCCTCAACAAACAAATCATTAGTGAACATGAACAAATAATTAACTAGAAGACGCTTTTTACCAATAGGAGAAGCCTCCAACAGAAATTCATTAGGTAACATAAAGGATACATCTTAATACAAATCATAAAAATCAAGTTTAGCAGAAATATCTTCATCAAGATTATAAGAATTCATATAAAGGGAGGTGAGTAGCCTATAAGAGAGATAAAAATTCCAAAGGTAACCAATTCAGATAGACGATAAGAAATAGAACCTTAATTAAGCATTAGAGAAAATTAAAAAAATATCTACAAAGCGAAGCCATTATATGTGATATTATTATCCATCATTTCGTTTAAATTAACTAGGATAGATTTTATATCCATTATATAAATAATTTATTATTAATCAGAAAATAGTGTGTATATGCTTCAAGTATTACATAAAGTTTATGTATTATTTCTTTAATTATTGACGATTTTCAAATTCTCTACAAAAATTGTAAAACTAAATTCAATATAAATATTGTATAATATAATTTTCACTATTCAAGAATTATGCTTAATAAAATTGAACCTTGTTACAACTAATTTTATTCTTCATTGTTTTCTTGGTTTTTTTACTGTAAAAAGACATTAGAATCTATAATTTATCCCATTTTTTATTGCTACCACTTTTACAATTGTTCCTTTTAATGAATTAGATGCATAATTAATAATGGATCATCCGAAACTTATTTTATTTTTTGTTTCAGTTCATAATATCTAAAATACTCATCATAAATTAATATATATACTTATTCTATGTACAATCTCTTGACTAATGAGGTTATGACTTCTTCTCTGCCTGATGAAATCTGCATTAATGTCAAAATCCTCTCTAAATTCGCTGATTTAGTATTCTCTCTCATACAACAAGAATTTTATTAAAGTCTCAAATTTGCTTTGTGAAGCGTCAATTCATGATAATTCTCAATCTACACCTTTTTCAATTGCTTTACAATTTAATTATTAAGAGATGAATATTAAATCCTACTTTGTATTGGGGCCTATTATTTAAAATGTTTAGGACAAATGTAAATAATTCCACGCTTAGGAGGATTTAATTCGTCTAACTAAACAGGAATGCTATAAGTTTCCTAGCTTTCATTACAATCTTTTTCAACACAACGAATAGGAATAAGCTACTTGAATAAATCAAATAAGGTTGCTACCTATCCTACTTCATGCTTACCAATATCTAACATTATTATAATATAAAGAAAATATTCTTCAGAATCAATAAATTATTATAAATTCCCTCATTCATATAAGAAATTTAGTTTGTTCTGGAAAATAATATTAAAAAACTAGAAATTTAAAATAAAATTTCACATATTAATAATAAGAAAAATTTTTGCTATCTTCATTAAGGTTTCAGTTAATTTAAAATTTAAGGCCATATAATATTTTATGAAATCTGGCTTATATGCATTTTTGATAGACCATGGAATTACATAATTCTAGAAAAATTCCCTCAACATTTCTAATGAGAAAGATGATAAGGATTTTTATACACTAAAATAATATTATATCTGCTCAATGATTATGCATACATAAATTAAACTTAACAATTTCATTTTATTTGAGAATAAATAGAGTTATAGGCATAGATTACCTTGGCTAAATTAGAGAATTTTAGTCAGATGGATGTTATTAGGAAGGCATTGCTAAAGCATTCATAGTTCATCTCTTTACCATTAGGATGATTAACTTAATGCTACATTTATCTTAAATTTTTATAAAATTAACTCAAAAATTTTTATGTTCTTTAGTATCTATAATATCTTATGTTATTCAATCTACTTAGTTTGGACTGCTAAAAAATTTAAATTAAAAAGCTAGCAACCTTGATCTAGATAATAAAACAAATTTAATTATAGAACCATGATAAACTTTGACATTTTAAATTAATTTATTTTATGATTTTTTACATTTCTATTTTAATATATTTTGCTAAGTCTCAATTATAAGTGAATCCGATATCAGGGGAAAGGTTTTTTTATGGAGGAAGATAATTAAATTACTTAGAATAGGGCTTGAATATCTCACAACCTGATCTTGGATTTCAAGTTCAAGGAGGATTGATCTAGGGGCCTTAGAACACAGTAATAAGTATTATTTAATCAATTACATGTAGATGCATCAAACATACTAGGTGTGTCTTTGTTGGAATAAAACAACACGTTAGCAATACTTGAATCAGGTAATAATCAATATTAGATATCATTGATACAATATTATTACAATGGAACAATCGATGAATAATAAATACTATTCAACATAAGCAGTGATGGTGCTGTGTGTTAATAAATAGAAATAATAGATTATCTGACAATAATTGTGCATTGTATTAATACAACTAATAACAATGTGATATTGTATAATTATAATCAATCACAAACAATTATTACACAGACACAGATTTATGTGAATTAGACATAGTTGATAAGTGTGGAAATACAAGAATATGACTATCAACAATCTTACACAATTTATTTAATTTACATTATGCAAAAATAATCATTAGTATATTATTGCAATTTAGAGAATAACACTTATTCACAATATTAACAGGTTTGGAGTTACAATGCTTAGTTTTTATAGGTTTATATCACGTAATTTAAAGAAATATTTGCATTGCAATTCAATTACTTGTTATATCAATATTCATCGTATCAGACTACGTATGCATTTCAGAATAACTCTTATTGGTAAAATATGCTTGTTTTGGAATTTAGAGAAAATAACTTAATATATCTGATCAACAACTACACAATAAGTGTATTGTCAATTTCGTCTCAATTGATCCCAATTCAGTAAGTATAATTACCTTTTACCATCTCAAATGGTCAAATTTTTAGTAATTTTGGATATACATACATAATTACAAATCAATTTGTATTAACATACACATACTCGGATTAAGAAAATTTTTTACAGCTCTATTAATATAATTAGTATGTTTTACCTAATTTAACATTATATAATAGATAATAAAATATCCTAATTAATATTAACACTAATGGAATTTAATTATATCAGCTATTAGATTATTATATTTATAACAATAAGCCAACACAATCAGGCAATATCACACTAAATTATTATAATTAGATTACATAATAGATCACATCAAGCTTTTAGATTTACATAAACACTTAGAAAACATTTAGCAATTAAATATGCCCTAAATTTTATAATTTCAGCGGTTTGTAGTATATACTTTCGGGAAATAATCAATATTATACAAGTCTTTCTCATTTTGAGGGTTATAATATGTCCTATTACAGCTCTATGTAAGATTATAATGGACTCTATCAAGTTGTTTAGACTGATAATATATTTAATAATACGATTGGTACGTCACTGGCGGTGTATTCACTTACGAATTATAATTCTTTTCTGGTAGTATTTCAAGAAAGCCCAAAAGTAGTATTTGAGATTTATCAATACTTAAATGAAGCTTACACGTCTGTTGAAAAAATTACTTACACATTAAATAGTGATTTAATCAGTGAATTTTAATTTATCGAGTATCCAAATGGAACATTATTGGTTTTAGCTTTTTAGAATTCTCAAATAATAGTATTTCAATATGAGGCTTATTGGTAGGTTTAATATAAATACACAGTAAATATGACAAATTATATGAAAACTAATTCAATCAACTTAGATTTTTATTTTTCAAATGGCGGAACTGCATTTTTCGCAAGTTTTTAATACTACTATATAATAAACTTTGGAGTTGATGATTTCACATTTTATTAAAATGGAACTTTTTCTTATGCTTTTGTAAGCAATTTAAAATTTGATATAAATTATATCTTTGCCTCACAATCCAATTATGTCACTACATTTATCTGGGAAGATGAATCATTAATTCCTCTTAATAAATGGCAGGTACCTGGTGTTAATACTGATTAGCTTAATTTGTATGTATTTCCTTTAGTGAACGGAACATATGTTATTTATGGAACAGTTAAAGATATGACACTAGTTTTTTATGATAAAAGCATGTTTAAGACTGTGAATATTGGCAATGTATTTAATATGAGTGTTAATGTAACAGGATACACTTTTAGCACTAATGCAAATAACTATTTTTATTCAAGTAATTATTTTTATGCTGTTGTATAATATAATGGGCTTGTTTATTTAAATATCTATCAATGTACTCAATCTCCAATCAATGCTTTATATAAATCAATATGGCTTGAAGCTACACCAGTGACCACTAGTGTAACAACAAACACCATTTTAGGAGTAGATTATGTTATTCTGGAGATTAAGTCCACAAATTATATTTATTAAATACCCCATAATGTTGAAACAATCATATTCCCTCAATTTTAGCTTTTATCCTAATATAATTTTAACAATTAAATAATTGTCAATAACAGCTATTCGTAAACTACCTTCAATATGTCGTTCACTGTGGATTAACCCTTTTTATACATTAGTAACTAGAATTCAAATATTAACATATCAAATAATATTACAAATTACAGTTTTGCGTTATACCCTTATTATTTTTTTACAGGAGCGATTGAAAGTTACTAGGTTTCTTGTGAAGAGTGTTAAGAAATATCATCTAATCAACTAATATCTGATTAATCTTTTATAGTTGGGCTAAGGAACACAATATTCTCAGACTTATTCTTAAAATGGTTTATAGTATCTGTTTATTGGAAATAACCAATAAATTATTTAATATATATACAACCAATCTTAACAATACAATTTGACCAATTATAATAGCACAGGTTAAACTCTTGTAAGTTACTCCTTAGCCTCTTAATAACTAATTTACAATTTATTTCTAGAAATTAACACTAATTCAATATCGTGGGTGTCATAAAATAAAACTACTGCATTTATAAATAGCATATTACAAGGAACTAATTAATCAATTAGTATTTAAATAGAGAATATAACAACAAATATATAATTTGTTTGCTATTTTGAAGGAGTTCTACAAATCACAACGGAAAATTATTACTTTAGCTATTATTATTATATTTAAAACTAAAACTAATATTTAGTTACCATTATTGAAAATTTATAAATATCACCTTCATCATATATGTAAATTACTCCTATTTTGACATTCTATAATAAGACTAATTTAATTTATGGAATATTTTACTAAACATTAGCATATACAATTTAATTACTTCTGTTAGATGTCACATTCTAAAATATTCCAATAGTTAATGGCATCAACGATATGCCTCTCTTTGAACTATTAAAATTATAGTAACTATCCCCAATTTAAAGTATTTCATAGATCGGTTCCCCATCTTGGGATGGCTATTACTAAACTATAAATATAATATATACAACATCCCTTAAAAGCGGTAGTCTCAGTTTGCTATTTGATCGTCTTCGCTTAATATATTTGTAAGAAATGTGTTAATTTTATTTATTGAATTCATCTTATTAGTTATCTTTTAATAATATGATAGCTTCAAATGGAAACTTAATGGCAACATTGAATATCCAATAAGGTAGAGGATAATACTAACTAATTCTATCATTGTACTATTATTCTGAAGAAAGTTGTGTTAATGGATAAACACTTTAGCCATACTCATATTAGTTGCTAGAGTCTAACAGCAGTTTATTTCCTTAACTTAACTTTTTAAATTCTCATCAGTTATTAGTATCATACAATGATAACACTTATCTTTATGAGGTCAATCAATATTTATAAATTAATTATGTGACTGATGTTAATAGTACAATTGTGTTGAATGCATTCAATAGTATTAGCTCCTCAAATCAATCAATTAATGTGTACTTTACTCCTCCAAATAATACAACCCCTAATAACACAACTCCAAACAATACTACCCCTAATAATACAACACCCAACAATACAACTCCTAACAATACAACTCCTAACAATACAACTCCGAACAATACAACTCCTAATAACACAGAACCAAACAATTAAGATAATAAATCTACTCATTTACAGTGGTATTGGATTCTGTTAATAACAATAGGAACATTATTTATCGTCGTAATCATTATTGTTGGAATATACTTAAAATTCTATAGAAATTAAAATGAAGATGGCAAATATAAACATTACAACGATAACGAAATAGAGATAAAAGCGTCTTCTAACCTGAAATTGAATCAATGAAATATAATTATACAAATCATGATTCTTTATTAAATTTCTGTATTCTCTGATATAGTTTTAAATATCTTTTTTTTTTATGATTATAAGTTTATAATAGTTTTTATATATTTAAAATAAGGAGGGCAAGAAACGAAAGAACACGAAAAGAGCAATATAATTTGAACTCAAATTTTTATTTTCCACAATTTTTCACTAATAGCCTATGTAATTGCTATCTAATTCTAATTAACTGCCATCAGATATTACAGGTCTTATAATGTTTGAGTGAATTATTCACATGTGTATTTTTCCTATAAATTTAAATCTAATAGCCTTTAATCTCTAACTAAATTGTCCTCTACTAACTTCGAATAAATGTTGGTCATTAAAGTTGTCTCATAAATTAATAATGATATTTTCATTATATAAATAAATATAAAATGTATATTTGTTGTATATTCACTGAAACTATCTAAGCTATGATGTTGTAATAAAACTATAGTTGTAATTATAATAGTAATTTGATTGTTGGTGTTTATGATAGCACAGCTATAAACATATCATCTAATATTTACAAATCTTGAATTGACATTAGATATGTAAATAAATTTTCAGGTGTCTCAAATATTCCTTGATAATTGATTATGACTATTCCCACTATAGTATAATTGAATCAATTTGTTTAAGAAATGAAATGAAATTTCTAAAAGAATAATGCTAAAGGTATATAAATTAATCTTATAGATACATCAAATTAGTCTAAAATAACTATGTATCATGTAGTGAGTGTAAAAAGATTTAATTAAAATAAATTATATTTTAATAATAAAAAAAAAAAAAAAAAAAAAAA